>VZTL01005365.1:0-15099 GCA_013400535.1 Scopus umbretta
TTTTTTTTATTATTTTTTTTTGTGAAAAGGGGTTTGGGAATTTGGGCCCATAATATTATAGCAGTTAAATGATAGTGAGTAAAAATATCTGTGTGTTCTTACCACATACCTTTCCTCTCTTTCAGCTTAATCCTGATTAGGGTTCCTGTTCGCTTTCCAGGGCTCAGCAGAGCTGACTTGGTCTATTTCTCAGTCTGCTGGAAGGGGGATTCTTCTGCCACCCACAAGCCCCTTTTCTCTATCAGAATGTGCAGCAAGACCTCTCCTGGCACCTTACGCTCTTTTTCTACTCTGAAAGGGCTCGTCAGGCTACAAGATGACATGCACCAAGTCATTACATTTCCTTTTTCTGCGCCTCCAGCTTGGAAGAAGGTTTATGTAGCCACAACAGTCTGTTTTTCTTTGCATTGTTTTTTCTGGGTTTTTTTTGTGTTGTGTTTCTGCCACAGTGACTTAATTTGTGCAACTGACGGTATTGTCTCACCCACCTTCCTGCTGCCAGCAGGAAAGGAATTAATGCTTGGCACTGATGGCTGCTGGTGAGTTTGTAAGGCTAAACACTTTGGTTTTATTTAACTCAATTTTATTCTTTCTGTTCTGTCCTCTAGGATTGGCATTAATACCCCACAGGCAAATGAAATGCAGTGTTCCAAAACTACTTATTTGTTATGTGATTTATTTGCTACATAAATGTTTTTCATTCTTCTCTACCTCTTAGCAAGCTATTCACCATAGTTTTTTGTTGTTGTTGTTGAAAAACAAAAAAAATGTTATGTACTACATAGTGTCAAAAATCCTTTTTTCAATTGCATAGAAGAGGAAAGGGCATGTGGAGAGATGGGGAAAAGGAGGATTTTACCCACTGCAAATTCCTTGGATGCTCTGAGCTCACCTGGGAAACGAAGGGACTGAAGTCTCCCTCTCAGTGGGCAATTCAGCTAGGCTGCCCACTGCCATTGCCTAGGTGATCACTGTCACCACCAATTCCTTGGTTATTCTGAGTAGACATTTCTTGATTTCCAACCACTGCTTTTTGAATAAATCATTACAAATTCAGTGGGGGACATAGAGAGAAAAGATGCTAACTGTCTTGCTGGTAAAAGACACTCTAGATGGGTCCTAGGAAACCTGGATTAAAAGCTTTAAATCAACAAATATTTAACTATATATAGGGGAATAATGATAACAAAAAAGTATGAAAAGGACCAACTTCAGAGTGGCAATACAGCATGATGTTAGCTACTGGGATGTGAGAAACTTCTAATCTAATTCATATCAGAGGCTTTGGGGTTGAAATAATCAAAACCTTCTGAGAAAAACTGCAAAATAATCCAAAGAGCTTTATCCTTTTCCCTCTAGTGTAAGATGGGATAAGATGTTTGCTTGAACCAGACAGTACACATGATGTGAGCTAATAACGAACAAAGACAAACAGGTGATTTTGATCTCTTTCCTTCTCTGCTTAATCCCTTTATACAATTCCCTTTCTCCATTGACTGGAATACTGACAACTTAGCTGTGTTTTATAAGCCATTTCCACCCAGTATGTCCCCATACTACTGTTTTTGTGCTGTCAGTGAAATTCAGATTTTGGCAAAGCAGTGCCAACTCACCCATGCCGAGTCCTCAGAAATACCTGGGAGCCCTTCGCAATGCCGCAGGTGGCACCGTGACGTGGGAGGTTAAGTGGTGTTGCCATTTTCAGCCAAAACAGAGATGCAGAAGAGGAGTGTCCATGGTACTTCTGCTGATCTCCCAGCCAAGGGGCTCTGTCCTAGCAAGGGCATCTATACGACTGTCCCAAAGTTGATTTGACAACAGAAGAGGACAGGGATGCCGGACTTGTTTCAAGTTTAAGGTCTTTTGTGTTTGTAGCTGACAGGCTGAAGAGAACTGCACCGCAGGCAGCAGAAATGGGTCAAGCACTGGTGATGGGACATCACACTGTGAAGAAAAGCACTGAAGGGGAGAATCTTTAACATCATTAAAAAAAAAAAGTCTTTTTTTTTTTTTAATTCAGAAATGTGATTAGAGATTGAACAGTTGCTTCTAAGGTGACATAGTGAAAAGGCTTGCTAAGGACCAGGCAAGAGACACATTAAAAAAAAAAAGGTTAAAAAAAGAAAGAGAACATTTTTCCAGAGCATCTAGGTAACATTGAATAAATGTAGAAGAACAGTAAACATAAATAACAATAATTTATAACATAAGACAATGAAATTAAAAGAGGCAATTCTTTGGCAGCCGTGTGACATATGACACTGGAAACAAGTAAAAATCAAGGCAAAATGAAAAAAGGTGCAGTTAGTATGTATTAAGAATTAAAAATATCCCCTAGAAATTACACATGCACACAAAATATTGTTTCTTGTGATGAATAAATTCCCTTCTGTTACAAACAGTTACTTTTATTATCAGCGAGAAACCTTTGGAATATGTTGGAGCACTCAGAACATCTGATTTTTTTTTTTTTAAAGCTACAAATCCTGACAGTCCAGCAGAGGGAAACCAAAGAGTCAAGGCTTTTAGTTATTAAAAAAAAATTAAAGATAGTAAGACTGTCATCTTTGACAAGGAGAAGCTGGTGGAAGATCAGCAAAACAAACTGTTCCAAAGCGAGTAAAAAGGCAAATTGTTAAAACTACATTGTAGCTAGCATCAAAAAAAAAAGACAAAATAAGACATAAAACTAGATAAGAAATAGTTTGGATAACACAGGAATATAAACAAAATGCATATTTTGTAGGTCTAACGCTGTAGAAAATGAATAGGAGGTGCCAGTGCATTAAATCCCAACATCTACTCAGTAATGGCCCTAATCTCTGGTGCTGGGCTTTAAAGGACCCACTATTGCACAGTCCTGCACTGTGGCAAGTTTCTTACCACTGCCACGCAGTAGTCATCCCTGTACCCCACCATTTATCTTAACAACAGTATGTATCACTGCATACTGTTGTTATTACCAGAACTGCTGTTTTACTACATTTTTTTTTTTTTTAAACTCTGCAGTTTCATAATTCCTTTTGTCCACCAGAGAAACATTTACATAGGGAAGAGTCTGAAGGACTCCCTCCCAAAGACAGAAAGAATGAAAAAACACCTTTAGGAACAAATGCAAGGAAAGGACTTGCATCTTTTTGCTTTGTTAAGACTGTATAAAAAGAAATCCTTGCCATGAACATTGTAAAATTAACAGGATTGTACTAAGAAAAAAGTTTTGGAAAAGCTAGTAGACAAAAAGTAGTATCTTAACTAAAAACAAGCCACCTCATCTTCAAATTCTATCACCATGACTTGGTCAGATATGATTTAGGACAAATACAAATTTCAAGTGAATTCTCTCTGGAAAAAATTATGACAAGTTTGAATAAGAGGGAAATAACTTTGAATTGCAAATATTTATTGTTTTAGTTATTGAGATTTAAAAAAAAACAACTACACTGTGTTTTTCTCTCTGCTTCTAAACTGAAGATTACTTTGTTCAAAAGCACCTTTATGCAAGATCAGTGATGACAAGACCAGTGCTCCATGCTCACTTAGGCATTTCAGAATAGACCTGCCTCTGATGTATCTGTGTTCCTCCAATGTGCATTCATCTTCATTTCAGTTTTAAAAAAAGCAAAAAAAAGTTTCATTTTGTTAAATACCTATATAGTAAAAACTTTCCTAGTAGCATCACCAGTGAGGAAAGAGGCAAAGCTGAAAAACCCCACGACGTTTAAAAACACCAAATTCATTTGCGAATGGCATCAATATCTGTAGAGGTTTTATTGGGTGGACTGATTTCTTCCAGTTGAAATAAGCAGAGCAGCTTTCACCCCTAATTCACAGGACATCACAGAAAGCATGAGGAGGCCAAGGTCTTACACGGACCCTTCTTCCCTGTCTTTTCAGTTTCTATGCATATACCTTCATATCAAGGGCTGACTGATGGACCATTTTCCAGAATACTGCTTCTTTTCACTCACCTGAACCTACAGAAAATCCCCTTTCATGGTGATTTTCCCCTTTCAAGTTCATGTAGAGGAAGTCAAGCAAACTTTTCGCTGCTTATGCCACCCAGCAGTTCACAACAGGGAATCTAGGTTTTAATAATTTTTAAAAAAGTTCCTAAGCTATTTATATTCTTTTGGTAGCCTATAACATAAGTAAAAATGTCTTCCCAATAATTATTTCAAAAAATAATTTCTTAGGGCTTGATTTCCAATCCAATCCAACAATAAATCTAGTAAGAAATTTATATGACTTAATTTAAAGCATCTAATTGAATGATTTAGCTTTGTGTAAATGTAATGAGCCATTTCATAAAATCAATAACATTGTAAAGTATAAACTAAATTATTATAAATGAAGGCAATAAAAAAAGAACTCCTCTGTATTAGGAAGGGTGACACTTGATTAATGGGTTATTATTGTAGGTTGCAATAGAGCAGGCAGAAGATACTGGGATGAAATTTTCAAAGGAACAAAGGTTTGTTGCCCAGCATGCATAGAGCATGTATGCTAGGAGTCTTACTTTCATAAACATAGTGGACATATTCTCAAAAACATAAGCTGTTAGTGTGTGACTTAAGTTCCTGTGGACAGCAGTCCACCTAGGGCAGAGAACTCACCCCTCTGCTTGACAAAGCCTCCCCTCCCACTCCCAACCCCAGTGACTGATTTCCCTGCGTTGCTGTTTGAAACACACTTGCTTAAAATCCTCCTCAGACACGTATGGACCTGGAGGGACAGAGGTAGGGGTGAGCTCCCTCTGCCTCTGCTTCAGACCGATGCTACCTAAGGCATCCCTTGCGCGGCGTACAGTGCTCCCCAGCCTTGGCTTTGGCCTCGGCACGGTGGCGGCTTCTTCAACCAAAGCTGCCTCGGACGTGAGCAGCTGAGTGCACAGGCAGAAAGAGATAGTCGCTGTATACGTATGCCTATATAAGTAACGTTTGTCTTTGAAAACATAGTCTCTAATAGATGAGTTTGACTGGAAAGCTGTGTTCACACAAACACTGTTAAAACTTATAAGTCTATATTTTCCATTAATAAGATCTTAATAAATTCCGATACCTTCTTACCAAATACATGCTAATTTCCTTCTGTGAATGAGTAACACATTTAGAATACTGTTATTCAGGCAAATGACTACTCTTAAACTTTATTTGCTAACCAACAAAAAAGAAGGGCTAAAAACCACTTACAAAAATGAACATTGAAGTGTGACAAGTATAGTTTACTTTACACACTTACAATATACTACACATATCTTCCCACGTAGCCACATATCCCCAGACTTCAAACACTATAAAAATGAAGTTACAAATCTGAGCTCCTGGGCCAAACTAATAATTCAATATTTAGAAATTCTGCATACATTTTTTTTCTTTCCTCCACTAAATATACTAATATACTCAGAAATTTTCAGAAAAGCTTAATGTTTAATTACATGGATGGAATTTCATTTGCAAGCATGCAAAACAGTACCATATGCTTACTCTGATACGTCACTGCATGCATAACAAAATCGTAATATATTTTAGTATAAAAATGTATCTCTACATAGTATATGGGCATATATATTTATTCATGTCAATACTATGTTAATAAATTCTATTAGCACATATTCACATAAATACATGTTATATAATGCATATTTTATGCAAAGTATGATTATGCAACAATGTAAATATATAAATGCATCAAAATCATATGGCATAATATGTATTATTTATATATTTACTGTGTATTAAATATGTCATATATATACATATGTGTCCATATTTCTATTCAGAGCATAAGCAACC
The DNA here is from genome assembly GCA_013400535.1 of Scopus umbretta. Classification (NCBI taxonomy): domain Eukaryota; kingdom Metazoa; phylum Chordata; class Aves; order Pelecaniformes; family Scopidae; genus Scopus; species Scopus umbretta. The sequence goes on from VZTL01005365.1 coordinate 5,793, forward strand.
AATCAGCTGCTGATTAATATTTACAATTAAATTACAACTATATTAAACAGTTATTTCTTGACCCTGATACAAGCAATTCACATGTTTAGTCTACCCAATATCAACTTCAAATATGAAATCAATGAGATTCAGGATGTAGTTGTAGATACAGCCTAGGTATTTAAGACATACAGCCATGTTACAATCAAAATGGTGTATTAGCCTAAAAGTTTCATAAGATTTATTAGCAAAGAACTAGTATAAATATAATATAGAAGTACATGACATACCAGCATCACTACCTATAATGAAACAACTGGACTGGTTTATCTATTACTTTATATTGGTGTCACAAATGTTATTTTATGCTGGAGACTTATATTCTTAGAGTTATTTTTGCCTTATAACACCTTCCAAATTAGAAAAGTATGACGTTAGTTATATTAAATATGTGAAAAAAAATTTTAAATGCCAAGACCCGTGATATTTATAAAATGCTGTTTCTAGCATTGCATGTGCAACAGCAAACATCTGTGTATTCAGTTTTCCTGTGGTCTGAAAAATCACTCTCTTTTAATAACAATGAACAATTTTCCTTGGCCCACCTCTGAATGCCCTTTGAAGAAAGTCTTTTTTATGAAACAAATTTAAAACTACAAATAGAGATTTAAAATAAGTTTTATATCTGCGCTATTTCATTTTCAGATTAGGAGAATAGCCACATACTTTATTAATTGCAAGTGTTCATTGACTGGCTGGGCTAGAAAAAGCTGGAAGTATTTTGGCCTTACACTGAACAGCTTAGAAACAAAGACACAAGAGGAACCGTATCATTTTCACTACATAACAGAATGAAACGGGAACCTTTCCTTTGGTTTCTGTCAGTTATTTCCCACCTGCAGGAACAATCTGAGGACACCCTGAATAAAGAAAAGATAATGCAAGAAATGCAAGTGGAAGCATGAGAAGAAAGATCTACTACAATAAACCCCCACAGATTTCCAATTTATGGCAAAAAATGCCAGGCCCTCCCCAGACTTCAGCTATTTCACTCGACTTTGCTAAACCCAGCAGCAGTTATGGCCCTGCCGTACATACGGTGGTTCATGCGAAAGAAATTGCTCTCCAGAACTGCACACACACAATCCACCACTTACACCAAAGGTTTTGGTTCTTACAACAGGACAGTATTTCTGACTTAAAAAAATATCACAAAATGCAAACTATTACATGAGGTGGAAAACAGCTGTGATTAAGATAAAAGAAGAACGCCACAGGCAGAAAGTGTCTCGATCTACAATCCTGCTTGGAAAGCACAAAGGAACACGAAAAGCAAAAACATAGGTCAGCCTCAGGCCAGAACAGATTAATAGAGGGAAACAATCAATGATCTGAAAAAGCTATGTGCAAAATCAAGCCACATGCTCACTGAGTTACAGATTTATAGCCAAATCCAGATCTTAAATTTGCCTCTAAAATGGACAAATGATGGAGGGCAACAAGTCTTTTCCAAAGGCAAAAGCAGCTCACCTGCTATTATTTCTTAATAATGGAGGAAAGAGAGACATCTAGCTGCTAAAACGAAATTAGCAGGATACCCGGTAAACAAGACCACAGTTTAAGAGCAGCACCCTAATGTGTCCTTGAACCCTGCCGGTGTGACAGTTTGTCTGGGTTGCAAGCGGGGCAGGCAGCGTGCCATCTGCAAAAGCGGCGACTTATGCAAGAGTGCCTGCCTCAAAAGCCAATGGATTTTCACCGAGGAAGATAAATAAAGGTAAGGGATTGCTTGTCTCTGAACTGGAACAGAGTGGCTTTCAGTCCAAAAACTGAAAGAAAGATTGCCTTCATTCACATGAATGATGATAGCCAGAAATCTAGCTGGAGAGAGGATGAAGAAAACATTTTTTATATTGCAGAGAATTTGACTGGTCTGTGGAGAGAGATAAGAAGAACCCGGTCAACAGAGCACCTGAACACCAAGCACTACGGGCAGCTTTGCTCAGTACGGGATACAGAAGTTAAGCAGGGAACAATAGGGAGTGATTAATCAGGTGTCTGACAATTAAACTAAATATTTAAAGCACTCAGAAATAGGTTCCAATGGGATTTCCTCCCGAGCTGAGGGTCTCCCCTTTTGCGTAAACCACTATTTCTTCCTGTCTCCACAAAGGTGTTGATCAGGGGCTGCGTTTTCCCTTGGATCTTTCTCAACAAAAGACAGCAACAAAATGCTAAAGAGCAGGCAGGTAGGGCACCGTCACTGACACCCAGCTGAGTGTGTGAGGAGGGAAGGAGAAGAGTGCAGTCCTTTTGTTCAGACCAAAATTCCCATCCCTTTAACACCTGATTAAAGTCAAATACACTCAGGATATCTAACCACACTGTTTTATTTTTCATATATACAGGAGTTTTATAAAGTATTGGCTAATGCTACGGTTTAATCAATTCAATCTCCATCAGAGTGTCCTTGTCTCTGTCACTGATGTGGTCTGTGCCGTGACCTCGATTCAGGATGCTTCCTACGCGTACACAGCATTTGAGATCCAGATTTGAATGCTAGGATTCAGGTCAACAATTTACTGTTACACAGAATGAAAGCTAGCATTCTCCAAAGAAATAAAGATGCATGATGTATACAACTTCTCATACTTCTACATATTTAAGGGACAGAATAGATCTGTGAATTAACTATTGCATATAAGCATTGAGCATTTTAGCAGAATAGCTTTTTTCTAAAGCTGAAATTATGCATTTTGTGGTCTACTTTAAAATCATTACACTGGCAAATTAACAGGTACAAACCAGAAAAAAAAATCGCGCTAATCACCAGTGTCCTAGCACGCTATCTCACATTTGCACATGCAACTCCTGTCGGTGTAGAACTTTAGCATTTCACTAACTGATACGCAACTAGTCACAAAACTGATAAAAATTATCCTAAATTTCCATGTATGGGGAGGTGTTACCAGCTGAACATTGCACACCAGCGATACTCACTTTGGTTTACATTGGATAATTCATAAACAGCATTATTCCTTCACCACACCTGAAATGCTTGCTGTAAAGCCTACCACCTACATGTTCAACAGGGACTACAAAAGGAGACTGAAGCTGCCTTCTGCTGTTCAGTTTCTCCCTTAATATCTACTCATCTAATGACATGACTATCAGTGAAATGACCTGGCTCAGTGAGGCCTGTTCAGCACTGAAGCTGTGATGTGTCAGCCAAAAATGCCTTGAAAACCCCCAGAAGTGCCATCACTATCATCCATTGCTTGCAGTATCAAATGCCATGAGTGTCAATTCAATAACCACGGCGTGCAAAATTATCTTTTTCACAAACAAGTCACGGAAAGCGTCACATGGATATCTTGTGGAAAAAATCCCAGTTCACATAATACTGGCAAAAGGTGTTGTTTGATCAACAATATTCGTAAAGCTTGTCAGCTTTGATTAAATGATGGAAGTGTGTTTAGATCAGTTACCCAACAAGAAAGATACTGACAACAGACTGTGAAGATCTAAAGATTATATTTGTTATTTTTTGTTTAATAAAAATTGTCTCTTTGCAGCAGCGGATATTCCAAAGCCCCAGGCTCCAGATTGCTTTTCACAGATCTGAAGCTCCCTCTGAGGTAAGGAAATCAGCTTTAGTACCTCACAGGTTTAGTACTGCTGTAAGTACCTCACAGATTTACTGTTCCACCCACCTGTTCAACCAACCGCTGGAAGCATGTAGATGTTTGTGACCTTTTCCAAAGTTCAGAATATCTGTTGTTTACAATATCTATTCAATAACGAACTTGAAAAGATTTTCCACATATGATGTATATTGGTATTGGTACAAGAATCAGTGTTGCGGTCTTAATCCACATCTTTGTTTCATCAGTTATTTTCCCTTAGGAGACTTAAAATACTTAAATCTTGCTAAGGTATTGGCATTTTGAACATTTGGCATTTTTAGGGTACACTGTGCTAGGTATACCTAACCACTCATGATTGTCAGGTTTGAACCACTTAATAAACTCTTATCTTCTAAGTTAAAAAACAAAACAAAACAACAGTTTGGTTGTCTCTAGTACTTAGGCAGCATGCGAGGAGGGGTTTTCAAGAATGAAAACTTTAGACATTATCTGCTAATGTTCCCAGGTAGTCCCCATTGCACACTTGAGGCCAAACAGCTTCTCAGTCTGAGATGTTTGAAGGGAATGCAAGCATGCACACAAGTACACGGGAAGAGGAAAGAAGGGAGGGAACAGGGCACAGAGCTTCTCTGGGGCCAGCAGCAACAAACAACTTCCTAGACTGTGAACCAGCACTGTAAAGGAGAGTCTGCCACAAAATGCAGCATTCACGAATGAAAAAAACCCCAATGTATGAAATGAAATATGAAAAGTTCATTAAAAGAAGGGGACACTGCAGACCTTATAATAATATTTAAAAGAATCTTACTTCTTTCAACTGAAATTTGTATCAGCAAAAGAATATACAACCATTAATTGATTTAACCTTGTAACTCCCCTCTGGACAAGGCTAAACATTTCTTTCAAATTGCTTGTAATTTAAGGGTGTGCATAATTCAAATGAGTCAACTAAAGCCCAGGTAATATATCAGGAGAGACAGAAAGCATTTTGTCCATAACTGATACCCGGTGAAGGACAATTCTCTCTCTCTTTTACATAGTTCTACTATGGATTTAAAGCTATAGTCAAGTGTGGAGCAGAATATACATTAAAAAAAGAAAAAAAGAGCTTGAAACTTTCTAAAATGCCAAAGACTATGAAAAATGTCAATGAAAGAGCAAAACTAGAACTCAAGAACTCTTCACTTCCCAGTCCTGTGGCTGCAAACTACAGCTCATTCTGTCTCCAGACATAAGTTGCATTTCCTTACCTCAAGCAGAAAATAAGAATAAATAGGAGTTGGGAGGGAAAAAAATGAGCGAGGTAACTTGCCTAAGAGAGTTAAATGAGATGACTCTGGTCTATTTTCCTTTGTTATTCCATGCCTAATGAAGTGTCTGGGTAGTTGGAACAGCTCCTGCAGCATGATCTGATTGTTGTAGTTGCCTGTTTGTTTGCTGTGAGTTATTGTTTTATTTGGCTTTCATTTCTGAGCTGTTTCCCTGGTCTGTTGGGCAGACGGATGCTGCTGGATTGTGTTTATGAGCCTGTAAATGATTGGGGAGCTGTTGCTCTAACATAAGAGATTATGAGAGAGAGAGAGAGAGGGGTTGTGCTGTGCTAGGAAGAGCACAGACTGCTGCAGCATATGATGGTCTGTTTGTCCAAAACCCAAGGCAACATTTGAATGCACAACAAAGTGTGGATTTTTTTTTTTTTTTTCCCAAAAGCAAGCTAGTCAGTCCGTGAAGTGAACTCTTACGTATTACCCAATGCCCTTCATATCAAATAGCATCTTGAAGGATTCAGCATGGTGAGCGTCATTATCTCCAATAGTGGCTTCTTGCAACCACTTATATCTGGTTGCGAAAAGCATGACAAAGGGATCTCATCTTCACAACTGTAGCTTTTGGCTTCCTATTTAAGTTATAATCAATATTTTTGTTTATGCCAGAATATGACATCAATCACCTAACACTGTGCTGAATAAATCAAATCTTTTGAAATGAAATTCTCATGCTTCACTGCAAGTAAGAAAAGAGTATTTCATGAGAGTACAGTACACAAATCAGTCAAATACTTTCTGGACTGCAGAAGACGTGCATTATTTTGGAAAAAAAATTACTTGCAAATTCTGGAATAATTTTGACTTTTTTAGTTTTGGTTTCTTACTTACGTAACCATCTGAAAGCCAGATAGGATATAGCATAACAGATACTAAAAAACAATATTCTCGAAGCTAGGGAAGGGGGCAGGGGGAAACCAAGGGGGAGGAGAAAGGTTGCGTCTTTCCAAAAAAGGAATTGCAAATGCCTGATCAAAAATTTGGCACATAAACCTTGAAATCCCAATGCTCATCCAAGCTCTCCATTAGAAGGTAGCTTCAGCCTTTTGTTAAGGCAATTCAAAATCTGTAATAATACTGAGGGCTAAAAGATTGCCCTTCTAGTTCTCCTAACATTAGGTATTATTAATGAGTGCCTTTTGTGATTCTTTCACACACGGGCATTACGACAAATTCCAGTTCATTACTCAAACGGCTTTCACATCACTTAAGGAACCCTGAGAGCTCAAAAATTCTCCTGAGAAATCTCTCTCCCAGGAAACATTTCATCCCAACAGTCCTTTTGAATAGGAAGGCAATATGAAATGTTTTCTTTCAATGGTAGGGTTTATGCTACTCTGCTTTATAGGTAAAACACAGCACAAAAAAACAAACAGACCAGCAGCAGAAACTATGTGATAAAACAAAGAAATGAATGCCATTATACAGGTCTTTAGGTACCACAATTCAGAACATCCAGTCATCACCTACTATGTTAGAGGTAACTATGCTGTTTCTTAGGTGGTTTACAATTTAACATTAATGTTCCTCAAGAGCCTAGTCTTTTGCTTCTGTGTAGGCTGAGTCAAAGGAGTTGAAAATATGAAATAACAAATAGTGACAAGGTTTATATCAAAATTTCCTTGCTCAATTTCTATGAATAAAGCATTACTGCTTTAGCATGTAAAGGCAGGTAGAGAGCCAGGGATCCCTGAATATACACCTCAGTAACCCTTTGGTCAAATCCTCCCCTTCCTACACTGGCAATCTCACACAGCATAACTCAGAGCTATTTGGACAGTCAGTTATTCCTCGCTCCTGTCAGCTAAGCACTGGGAAAAGAAAAAACTACTCATGAGCAACAAAAAGCATCAACATATTGATAGCCAGCTGACGCAGTCTCTCCACAAAAGCTTCCTAACCCTGCTTGTAGGCATGGCACTAGAAGGAATTCCAGCTCTGATCTCTACTGGAGAACCTCTGAGGTTTTAAACATAATTGCTCAGCTCTGCTGCCTCCCAGAATAAAACATTTCATTTAGCATTCCTGTTTAAGCCTGCAGCCATACTAACTGCATCACGTGGTCAAAAATACTGAAACCAGCTGCAAGGTCTAAACGAATGAGCCTGTGCTATACTTGGTCTTGGTCCATTCCCTCCCACAGAACCCTTGGTCTAGGGAACACTTCAATAGCCTCTGTAGCACCTTTAAGAGTTAAGACTACAATGCACCTGCACATTCACTTGGATGGGCTAGTTATAGTATTAGCCCCTTCCATCAATAAATTCTGCTTCTGCAATTGATATTTCAGGCAGTCACTGGGAGACGGGTGACACAGTTGGTTTCACTGGCACAGCACACAAGGTTTTATTTGTCAACAAATGGGTTTCATGATCCATCATTAGCACTTGATTGATTGGCCCAGCACTTTGGCAGAATAATTTTTTATCACACTTTTCTACAGCAGAACGTATTTCAGGAACTATCTTACCCACTGATTCGCTGGCAGAGGCTCTACTGGCAGAAGGCAGAATGTTTCCTTGCATTCTCTGCTGGTCAGTATAAGAGTGTGTAGTAGATAACATGAGGGACTACTTTATGGCTTTGCACATTACATCTGTTTTTGTTATGATCAGATCTGTCCCTCCTCTTATCACAACAAAAACAAGTCTCGCATCATTTTCTCATTCATCGAACATAATCCACATCCTCAGATGAAAAAAAAATAAACAACCAAAAGAAACGCCCAACCCAACCAACCATTCTATATCCCAAATTTTAAATATTCACCTTTATACAAATTCTCTGTATTTCTTTGTGTAATAAATAAATTCTATCAGAGGAAAAAATACACTAACTCACTGTGACAGATTGGACTCCATCTGTCAAGATTTCATGTTTGATATAGACTGGAAATTGTAGAAAAAGGGGAAATATTCAGGTACTGTTCTTTCAATGAACATCCCAGAGGGAGATGAAGAGAATGATAAATTGGTTATGGTCACACCCTGAGCCAAGCCATTGGAAGCCTAATTAGAATCCAGAAGGACTGCAGCCAGGAAAGACAGATGCCGGAGAGAAGACTAATGGGGGGGAAAGGATATTAGTTTCAACTGGGACAGAACAAATATACAAATGACCTTAACTGTTAGCCAGGAAAGAATATACTTTGTCAGCTTGGTTACAGAAGGGGTTCCTGCATATGCGGTAAAGGATATTTTTTAAATAGCTTAAGAAAAAAAAGAGGAGGTTTGCTGAGAAAATATACAAGGGAAGGAGGAGCATCCACCAACTCAGAGCATTAGTCTGGAAGTTAGAAATCTGGAAGACCTGCTTTATGACAGCCTCCTGCATGACTTAAACCAATTAATTTCATTTCCCTGAGTTTCCCCATGTGTGCTAAAAAGCTGCAATGTGCTCTTCTTGGACAAGACAAATATCCGAGCATGGGAAATGTCCAAATACTAAGAGGGACTACAAACATTTGGAGATATGCAGTGATTTTTGCACTAAGAAAAAGAAAGTATCTTCAGGTGAGAGCACAAGAACAAACATTAATTTCACCTAATCAAGACAAAACAAAGGACCTGACAAAGAATATTTATGCAAATTCACTCCAACTTACTGCAAAGAGTCCAGTGACTAAAACTGACAGGCCAGCAGAGCTAACAGAGGGCACTTTGCTCCTCAGGGACTGGGAGGTGACCCTCTGACAGACGGCAATGCTGACAAGAGATAGAGGGCAAAACCAACTGATGGGCTGAGCTGACCGCTTGCACTTTGAGCTGTATAGTGAATGAATACAAGATTGGATTTTATTCACATGAAGCTGTTTCTCCGTTAGAAGCTCAGTAAATGCCAGGACTGCAGGAGGAATCAAACATGAGAGAAAGAGAGTGAAGTTCAGCGAAGCTCTGGAATATCTTGATGCTGATTTTCTCAGAGCCAGGATGGTGTCACTCTGGCCCAAACAAGAAAACCTGCATCATAGATAACATCTAGCTTTCCCCTTAAGTTGTATTAAAACCAAGCAACCAACCAACTGGAAAAGAAAAAAAAAACAAAAACAAAAAAAAACAAAAAAAAACACAAAAACCCCCCCAAAAACCAACCAAAAAAACCCAACAAAAAAACCCAGGAATCATTTTAGCCAAGGTTTTAAAGGAAAAGCTGTAAAATAGATTGTGCTCTCTCAAAACAAAGACTAATTATATGGAGTCAGCAGAAAGACCCTGAGCCTGTGATATCGGGTTCAGGAGAAGAAAAGCTGCCTGCAGGAAAGGTCACAAATATCTATGACTACACCTCTGCAGTTTGATGTTTAGTCACACTTTGCCTTTGGCTCTAGATGCCTGTTCAAAACGTTCAGTCACTAAA
>VZTL01005366.1:5114-18414 GCA_013400535.1 Scopus umbretta
TGCCACCTCTCATCACTATTTTGTGAAATTTGATGATTCAATATGACATAGTGTAAAAAAACCTGTATTTTGGAATACTGAAAGTTACCTTGAGAAATGCCTTTTGTCCCAAATAAAGATGAAGGTATCCTAAATGAAATAAAATATTAAAAGAAAAGTTTATTTGTCTGTGTTGTGTTGAATTTGTAAGAACAAACAAAAACATCTCTAGAAAAATAGAAATTAACAGCAATACTAAAAGAAGCATGAGAGTTTTTATCATTTACAGAAAGCACACAAGCTTCTCTAGAGACATGATTATAACAATCTTTCAACTACTTTTGTGGTTGGACTCAGAATATTAAGAATAATATTGAAATATTTAGATTCAAATTTGGCCTCTGGTTGGGCTGACGTATAGGCATATGTGAATATAGCTTGGCTTCAGAACTGTATCCACTTTCCAGACTGCAAAAGAATTTAAATTCAAGAAATTATACACATTGGCAGTACAATTCTGAAATATATGTGAAGCTTCTTTTATATATTAAGGTTCTAAAAGGCAGAGGTTTTCAATGAAAACTAAAAAATAGCACTGTAAATAGAAAACTGTACAGAAAATGTACAATATATGTATGTTTTTCTAAAGATCAGGGACATTAACAAATAGGAAACTGAGGTTTGACTTTTTTTAAAATTCTTTTATACAGGAATTAAATAATGGATCACTTTCCAGTTATTAAAAAAACCTCATACAATAAAAAAGAGGTTGAAAAGGAATGTTGCACTCATTGTTCCAAAAAAAAGGGTGAGTTATCTACCTCTCCTTCACTTAAGAGCTTTGACTCTCAGTTTAGTGTTTATTTTGCTTGTGGAGAGACAAACTCTTTCCTTCCATGAGTCTAGAATATTACTAAAATGGTATACAAAAAAGGTGACAAAAGTAAGAAAGAAAAGTAATAAAAGGATGGGTTTAATGATAATGAGATAAGAGAAGGACATAAGTACAGATAAAAACAGTAAAGAAAAAATTAGTTTAACTGACAAAAGACAAAAAACCAGACAAATTCCAGGCACTAGGTGTGCTTTGCATTTAAAATAATACAACATTAAAAGCCAAATATAACACAGAACAATTACCTTGATTTCAAATGGTTCTGTTAATCAGAGCAACGTAAGTAGAGACGAAATTGTGTAAAGACCTGAAAGTAAAAGTACAAGGAGCAAGCCAGAAGAGGATCCAAGTAGCATTTTAAGTAGACATGCAAGCTGTAATGTAATGAATAAGTAGGAATAAATTTAGGAGGAAACAATTAAGGAGTAATTTATGCCAACTGCTATCTGTATATATATGAACTACCCGATAAGCCATTGAGGAGAACAATCTACAAAGACATTTTTTAATTGGCAAATTGAGCTGTCAGATTTGAATGCCTCAGGAACACTTGTTGAATACAGTGAAATTAATTTCTGTGATAAAAAAATGACACAAAGACAAAATAAAAAGTTCAACTACATCAGTTGCATAAATATTTATTGTTAATGAAAAAAATCACTTAGATGCAAAACCAGAAATGGATATATCTGAAGACAAAAATCTAATCTGTGAACTATTTTAAGTCAACTATATATAAATGTTTTAATGAAACATTTTTCTGTAAAAAGAATAACCAGACTTCTCAGTCTGACTTTGGAAAATTTGAAATCTAGATTAGCAACATGAGGCTGTTAATAGTATAAAGTACTAAAAGGCATGAACATGAATGCTAACATTCTAGAAAAAAATGCAGGACCCACATAGCATGATAGTTATGTAGTTATTATATTCATAAAAGAAAAGGATAGAGGTAAAGAACCTCTTTCTAAAATTAAGAATGTTACTTCCAAAGTGGCAAGATTATATTATGCCTTTTTTCCTTTGCTTATTTTTTCCCATTTTTTCTTTCTTAAATAGAGAAATGCTCAGAATAACAATTAACCTTTAGTTACTGAACAGGGGAGAAAAATAGTAATTGAAAATTATCTGAGAGGAATGCTGCTCTCTGTTTTCAGACAAAAAGAATACCTCTGCCTCTTCTCTACTTTGAAGAATGTTGATCTTCATCAGGGGCCTTAGCAATTTGGGCTCATTCTCATGTTAATTGAAAATAACAATTTTTGTAACATACATTACAGAAGGAAATGTCATATACATGCTTTGTGTCATGCACTGATGAGAAAAAAAAAATAATTATTCTAGCTCACTAATTAAATTAAGATTGCCAGTTCACTAAGTATAGAAACCTTGTATCAGAGGACAGACAGATAAGCTGTGAGTTTTCATACAGTTTTTTTTATTTTGTGTGTAACATTGTCGAGGAGGGGGAGATTCTTGTCTGGATTTTTATTTTCCAATCAAAGTAAATCTAATGATTAAGCAACCACAATAAAGGACAATAAAACCAGATTTTTAAACTGTATCAGAAAGAGGTACAAAACCAGAATAAAAATTATGTGTTTGATTTTTTTTTTATCTGATCCTTTTGTTTCCTAAGGATTCCCTTTCTAACAACAAGCTAAAGGAGTAAACTTACAGTAAGAGTACTGTGTTATAACACTGACCAGGACAGACTGCTTTGTCACATTAAACCCTAAGTATTTTAATCAAAATGACATTTACACAAAGGTGGAAAGCCTTTCATCTGTCTTAGTTCCTTTTAATGAGTTTTCAGATGTAAACCTTAGGCATATTTAGGAATCCCCAATATTAACATTTTAAGTTGCTATTTTAAATAGCAACAATGATTTTGGTCTCAATAATGCAAAGGCATAAAATATTTCTCTAAGATACTGCTGCAAGAGTAGAGGCAGGTAAAGCCACACTATAGTTGAGAGAAAGGATTGTGGATGATGTTGCAGGTTGCAGATCAGGGAAATACAAAGAGCAATAATGTAAGACACTTCATGTTTTAGAGCATACTTCATAAAATCACTCAGATAAGTGAAGATGAAGTATCTATGTTTGTGGAGTTTTTGATATGGATGTTATATCAAGTATCAAGTTACTGAGACACCATCTGCTCTGAAAAAAACCCTGCTTTTATTAATAGATTTTTGTAAAATTGTCAAAGATGTGTCAGATGCTATATGGGTAGATTCTTAATGAAAAGTTATGCAGCATCCAAATAACTAATCCGGGCTGCTAATTAGAACAAATATTGAACTTTTATGACATTTTGGTCAGCTTATAATGCTTTGAATTCAAATTAGCATATTTTTTTCCACTTTAAGCCAAAGTAACTTTCATGTATTTTATAGTAAAAATCTGAGCACACCAATGGCACTTCAGTTAATTAATTAAATGGCTTAATTATTTTTGAAGTCACAGGTGAAAATTAATTTGATCTCTACCATATCATTTCTTATTTTCATAAAAACTCTTTACAGTCCTGTTCAAGGATATCAGCTGCTACTCAAGAAATAAATAAGAATGAACTGTCACAGATGTAGTAAGTCAGGCTGTGAAGGTGTTCTGAGAAGACACTTATTCATAGCCTTTATACCCGAATCTTTCCAGGCTTTTATATCTGATCCTTTCCAGTCCTTGTTGGCATTCATTTACAGAGGCAGTTCATGCAATTATGAAAACAATTATCCTGAATCTGTTTGGTTGCATATTCCTAAAGAAAATGAGAGAAAAGTGAAGATAAAGAGATTTCAGGATTTCTATGTAAATGAACCTCATTCAGGATTTAAAAACAAAAAATTCTTCCCCCCTAAAGAAAACACTGAGCAAATCTGATAGTGAACATGGTATGTAACAAACAATATAGAAAAAAAGTAAGTGTTGCACAGAAAAAAGGGTTTAAGTAAATTTAGCTTTCTCGCCCTTATTTTGCCTCTAGGCCTTAATTCCTGGTTGTCCTGTTTGTCTGCTCCAGTGTGAATGAATCTGACTTCTTTTTAGCTGAGAAGCAAAGGCACAAAATAAAGAATAGTCTTGTTTGCAGACTCTATTCTCCATATAACACGAATGTAAATGAAGCCAGATTTGACTCTGCTGGCCCTTTGCAGTCTACCAAGGTTAGACCAACAGTCTGTGGCATCCTGAGTAATTCAGGAGAAAAATGAGTGCTAGAGGACACCGGTCTGCTAGGCAGTATTCTCATGCTGTCTTGACAGAAATGTTAGATATGTTCTTACACGCTCCTAACATGATGCACCGTATAGCCATGCTGCAGATATTCCTGAGTATTAAATAAAATATGCAAGTGCAAATGGTTCCCTTGGCCAGAGAATGTTGATTACTGGCCAGTTTACTGGCCTCTTAATGTTGGTTAATGACCAGTTACTGACTCTGTAACAGATACAGTCTTTGCATTCCAAAATATCCACATGCATCATCATTTTTTATAGGCAATGCAGCTATGAGAGATAATAGGTCCTAGAAACAACTGTTACATGTGAAAGACGCTTTGAAATAGAATATACGTATATGAGGATCCCAGAAATAATTTGGGAATGTAAGTAGACCTACACCTACAAAAGTAAACGTGGAATTCTGAGTGCAGTATGTCAAATATCCCTCTACTACTAAGAAAGTACAAGTTTTCCAAGTGTAAGTTTTTTTAAAGAAAATAAAATGTAGTAATTTATCCCACTACTTACCTATATGACATGATCTGAAGTCCAGTCGTTTGAGCAGGTATTAGAAGCATCTTCAAATATTAAAGTTTTCCAGATTACATAATTAATAGTAATATAAAATAGGAAAAAAAAATGTCTTAAGGTGTTGAAAGTGGTACATATCACTTTCAGCTAAAAGTTGAATTTAGATTGTTAAGCTTACAGACAATATTCCTTTATCTTGCTGAAACTTCTTTGTTGTCATAAGGTTCTCGAGTGATGACGCTTTTTGTAATGTTAACTATTCTTAAGCTGTCTTGAACCAAAAAATCTGCTTGTGTTATTGAAATGAAATATTGACATTGTCACAGAGATACACCAAGACTAACTCAAATGAAGGACAAACTCAAACAATTTTATTTCACAGAACAGCCAAAACCACACAACAGAAACCAATGAGAAACAGTGTTAAACCAAAATAAGTCAACACTCTGATAACATTTAACACATAACAGATTTGAGATGTCAGCCGGGGTATTGTTACTACACATCAATATGTTGACTCACAAAGGGAGTTCGTTACCAGGTAGGCAATAATCCAATTGACACACTTAGTTGAAATACCGATTTTATTTCATTTATGCGCAGAAATGGGTGCTAGGTGGTAATTCCATGAAGCTAGCACACCCTTCCTGTAACATTTTAACATATTTATACTTATGTTACCATATATCACTCCTTTACATTAGCATATTGTACCATCATTGGTTCTTAGTCACTTCTCCTTGATTTAAAGACACAATGTTCCATAATTTCACTTACCTTGCCCAGTGGGTAAGGGTCTTCACACAGCGGCAGGAATATTTTGGCAAAAAGGTGTGTTTTTTCTATGCAAATGAATGTAGTTCATTTAAAGTTCATATATGCTTTTAGTTCACATCAAATTCCATGCTCTGCTGCCCAAGTATTTCTTTGTGACTGATAAGTTTCTGCTTTATCTAACATTTTGTCCTTGGGTAATTTTCATTCTCTACTAGCTGATCTTGACATTATGTTACTTGAGACATCAAATACACACAAGACTAATGATACAAAGTGTGCGCACACACTCACTCACAAGGGGAAAACTCTCTCTCATGGGTGCCCATATTAAATTGCCCACTAGGGGAAGAGGGGCAAGGGCTCACGCAAGGATATATCTGGAAAAAATCACTCACCAAAAGGAGGTGAGGGCACTCAATCCCAGGAAGTTTCCTCAGGCTGCATCCCAACCCAAGGTGAGAGCTTTTGAACAAGACCCACTGCTTTGAGAAGACCACTCAAAGGGGGGGTATCTGGCAGTGCCCCATTTATACCCTGGGTCAGATCTGAGCTGTGGTTATATTTGGTCATAATCCAGAAGCTTCTCTGAGCCAACGTGCTTCATTGGCTGTGGACCCTACCTGCCTACCAAGGGGCCCCACCTGTCCTGCTGCCCCCGCTGAGGGGTGTATGTGCCTGAGGGCATGGTGGAGCATAAAAGGCTTGAAAATGGAGCCAAAAAGCCAGTGATCGCCATGTTAAAAGCCCTGATCTTCATGGGGGAGGTAGGGGGCAGAGTGTACTTGTCACAGACTTAAGCAAAGCTTTGAGTTCATTTTCAGATTTTTCTTACTTTGCCCCATAAAAATATCAAAGAACTTTGTAAATTCTTTAGATAGGCTTAAGCACAATATTGGAACATATATTTTAAAAGGGAAATAGCACAACTTCTGGGAAGAACTACAAAAGTTTTACAAAAACATCGCCCTTTTCCCTACACTGTTCTTGCATGCTTGCTCTCTTTCCAAAAACTCAGTGATTTTTGGAAACAAAATATTCAGTCTCTTCTAGATCCCAAAGGTTTCTTTCCATCATATCTCAGGTCAGCCTGTTCCTGTTCCTCACAATTTCCCAGTCTCCATTTGCTGAAGGCTTTCTTCTGCTTTTTTATAACTCCCTCTACATGATTGAATGATCTTCCCTGCACTCCAGAAGGTTCCCCCAGCAACCTTGGCCAATCCCACGGAAAGACCGACTTCCCTCTTCTTCAACAAGTTCTACTTGATTCAACAGACAGCAGTCAAGACAAGTGAAAGAGAGAACAGCATTCCCTGCTGCCCAGCCACGTCCTTTACAAAAAGCAGAATAATAACATAAAGCTAGCAATAAGCAAGGCAAATATGTCATCCCTCACACTCACTTTGGAAAAGAAACTGGTACTATTTCATTACTGACATTATATTCAAACAGCTGAACTGTGCACACTCAGAAATAATTCTTATAAAAAAAGACAACACAAAAGATTTTACTGAAACAATTTTATATAAACAAAAAAGTCATTTTGCACTTGATTCAAAATATTTGAAAGAAATATGGGGGGGGGTGTCATGAAATGCAAAAAAAGGTGAGAAATTATGTTTTGCCAGCAGGAGGAAAGATCAGTTTCAAAAGAGACTGAAAAAACATACAACAATGCCTGTACAATCAAGTAGCAAACAGCTCTTATGAATAGTAAATTACACTTATTGACCCATTTGCAATGCCAAGCTCCTCTTCTGTGCTTTTTTTGTTTTTTCTTTTGTAGTGTAGTCATTAACCACGCTTCAGCATCTTGTGCTATTTGCTACAAACAATATAACTTGGCTAATTTTATGAGACTTGGGATTTTTCTGCAGTCTTGAAACTCTTCAGCAGACTTCCTAATGCACGCAAAGCTTTCAAGAAACAAAATGGGTCTATTATGGAATTGTATCAACTAGCTGCTTGCAGTTTCACTTGGTATTGACTTGAAAGCTTAAGCAACTCAGTCGGACTGACTGAACCTTGCTTTGAAGTAAAAAGTTCATTTGAACCTGGAGCTCAAAGAAAAAGTCAAGTAATATAAAACCAAGATGAACTGAAACTATACAAAAGGTCTTCAAAACAAAATACAATTTTGTGTGGCTCTGTTTATAACATAATTTCAATCATCTTCTCAGTTACTTACTAAATATTTTCAATTATTGGAAAATAATCTTACATTTAAAGTTAATTTCTGTCATTCCTCAAAGGTACTGAAAATGTTTTGAAGGAAATTTTACAATGATATGTCACAAATAAAGTATTGTCTGGAAGTTAGAAGACATTTTATACAAGTAGCAGATGGATATTCTTAGAGGAAAATACGTTGTACCCAAGAGAGATGAGGCTGCCACAGCTTTTGTGTCCCCAGGTCCAACCAGCAGCAAGACTGAAGTAGGCACATGCATGCAGAGTACATGTATACACTACATACATACATACATGGTCAGCCACACAGATAACTGGCAGACATTCGGAGCATTCACATGAACACAGGCAGAACAAATGGCCTCATGCTGCTCCCCTCCCTGGCTCATTGGTCCCAACAGCCAGCCATCACTGTGCTCTCACCCTTAGAGGCACACAGGTGATCTCACATGCAGAGCTGGCCAGATTCCCACAGTGATGGAGCTGGGAGTACCCCGGCAGGGTATTATTTGAGCTCCCCCTCCTGCCATTGTCTCTCTGAGCTCCCCTGTGGGTGTGCAGATGAGCTTGTATCTCATGAATTAACATGTTGATTCAAAGGTGACTCATTTCATCTTCAAGTATCTTACAAATCAATGGGAAAGGTCAAAGTTAGGAGAGTGTGTTAGGACTCAAGCATTAAATTTTCTTTGAATAAACGCACACATTTTGAAGAGAGACATTAGTCTGAGGTTCATCTAATGTAATGAATATTACTCATATGCTGAGGTTAAATTCTTCAGATCAGTCCTGTGTTAACTATCACATAAAGAGATCAGAGCTTAAAAAAAAACTAATAATTGTATTATTGGTTTGAATTGCTCCCACAAATTTCTTTTGTCTTTTTCATGAGGCTCTATTCTGACCAAACACTGCTTATTTGCCTATACATATCTGCTAGTATATAAATATTTGGCTGCTTTTTGGATGAAATAAAATTTAACAATGACAAAATCCTTCACTGAAAAGGCATAGTCTATACAGTGTCAAAATCCTTCACTGAACAGTTGTGAAATCCTGTTTAATTATTTTGCAATAGAAATTTCATTTTAAATGCACAAATGTATTTTGCATTAAAAGAGTCTTAACTACAAATTAGTTACAGCATAGTTTCTGTTTTTAGGAGTCATTAAAATTTGCTGAACTTCCTTCCTGGAGTTTTGCCTAAACAGTTTGTTAGGGATTACACACATAGAAATTTCTCAATTACCATAACATATACAAACCAGTGATAAACTAATAGCATTTAAAGTTATTGTAATACGTTATCTTCTGCTGCATATCACCTGCAGTTAAATAGATGTCTATCATTTAATTGTTAGATTTAAAATCTATTTGCACCTCTTTCTATTCTCCACATAAGTATTTCACATTCTTTATTCTTTCTGTGAATGTGTAAGATATAACAATGTTGTGGTTTAACGCTGTAGGCAGCTAAACACCATACAGCCATTTGCTTGCTCCCCCTGAGGTGGGATGTTGGAGACAATTGGAAAAAAACAAAGGTAAAACCCATGAGCTGAGATAAGGACAATTTCATAGGATCAAAAAGAAAGGGAAAATAATGATAAAAGAATATACAAAACAACCGATGCACAACGCAATTGCTCACTACCCACTGACCGATGACCAGCCAGATCCCAAGGAGCGGACCACAGGCCAGCTTTTACACTAGTTTATATACTGAGCATGGCGTCATATGGTGTGGAACATCCCTTTGGTCAGTTTGGATCAGCTGTCACAGCCATGTCCCCTCCCAACTTCTTGTGCACCCCTAGCCTACTCGCTGGTGGTGTGGTGTGGGAAGCAGGAAAAGGCCTTGACTTTGTGTAAGCACTGCTCAGCAGTAACTAAAACATCACTGTGCTATCAACATTATCCTCATCCTAAATCAAAAATGCAGTGCTATACCAGCTACTAGAAAGAAAATTAACTCTATCCCAGCCAAAACCAGGATAAACAGCAATAGTTTATGACTTTAAAATTCATGGTGTTTGGAGTTTTCAATTTTTTTAAATTCAAGCACTTCTCTTACACTACGTACAAACTCAGAAATAAATATTTTACTCAGAGTTTTAAGAATCCCTAACGTTTAAGTTTATTTGTAATTACTCCTTTTGCACATTTGCACAGGAGACATACTGCTCTAGAAAACCAATGACATCTATCAGAAGAATTCTTTATATCATGGTTATGTCACATACTTTCTCATTAATGATCAATTATTTCAATTCTGTTTCTGCAAAGGAACATTTTCTTGCTTTTACTACCAGCACATGTGCAGAAGTTTGCTTTTGTTGTAGAAAATATACACAAAGAACCACTGAAGAACATACATATTGAACACATGAAAATGTAGTTATATTTTTATGTTCCTATTCATTACATATCCCAAACTTCTAGGCATACATTGAGTTTTCAAATTAAAAAATAACAAAACCCCTTACATATCTTAAATGTTGACTTCTCTGAAAGGAATGTAATTGGTTTTAAGACTTAAAATGGCTTAATTTCCATTTTGATATTTGTTTGCTTCCCCATTTTTCTTAACTCTGTTACACCTTTGGTTTATAGAAAATGACAAAAACCTTATTTTCATTAGTTTTCCAAAATCCTTTGGCAGTTATCACATTATTTCATGTTTCATTTAATTCCATGAAGATTAATTAAGATTTTTTTCAAAACCTTTCATATACATTCAAAATTTATCTTAAAATATACTTCATCAAATATCAACCAATTTTATATATATGTATGTATGTATGTATGTATCAGTATATAAGTATAGACAAATAAGCAGTGTTTAGTTAGAACAAAGCCTCATGAAAACAAAGAATGAAATTTGTGGGAACAATTCAAAACTCCTAATCTATCATTTAACCATATGAAAACCTCCTATAAAAGATATTAATAAGATTGGCATTCTTAACAGCCAGACGAAAGCACTATTGGGCTAACAATGTATCAGCCAAATGATGAATATATCATGCTTTTAGACCCATAGCCAAACTGAATTTGTCAATAACCCAATGGGCACAATAGTTTTCAGACAGTCTAGTCTATGCAAATAACTATGCAGCTAAGAAAACAACATGCATCTTTGAAGAAGCCCCAAAATACTGAGGACAAATTCATTATGACACAAAAAAGAGCCTCCTATGATTATATAGCACTGGTTGTTGCATATCTCCTTAGCTTGAAAACTAAAAGGAAAATCTTTAAATGATGACAATCCATAGTGGAAGATGACCATGCCTATGTCTTTGTCTCCTTAGAGCTCCTCTTTCCCAGTTGTTCTAGCTTTAAGCAGTCTTACTAGAAATTAACTTCTCAGAGATTAAAATGTACACAGCTGAGCTGACTTCCTGACACCACAGTAAATGTCTCCACACTAAGGAATCTGTTACCTTTATACTTGGTAACCCCTCCTCTGATGCACAGCTTTTTTGCCCATTTTTTCTAACCTGTACTTTCAGAGTCAAATAACCAAGCTAAACATACACTATTATTGGCAGCACATATATTTAGTTTTGAAATCAGATCCTTCTGCTTCATATATAAAAAAAAGTTTATCTACTTGAAAACTCACCTGTTTGTTAAATTGAATTGGCCTAATAAAAATACTACTTCTCTGTGCAAACTTTATCTGCTTTATATCTTTAGATCAAAGCTACAGCAATGATACTATAATACCATGAGAAGCAACTTACAGGCATTCAGTATGAAAGTCACACATGTGCAAACTATGCAAGTCATATCTAAGAAGCCTGAAAATTCATAGACGTAATGTCCTGGTATCAGTTGGGATAGAGTTAATTTTCTTCCTAGTAGCTAGCATAGTGCTGTGTTTTGGATTTAGTATGAGAATAATTTCAATAACACACTGATGTTTTAGTTGTTGCTAGGTAGTGCTTATATTAGACAAGGTCTTTTTCTTTCAGCTTCCCATGCTCTGCCAGGTGCACAAGAAGCTGGGAGGGGGCACAGCCAGGACAGCTGACCCAAACTGGCCAAAGTGCTGTTCCATACTGTACTGTGTCATGCCCAGTATATAAACTGAGGGGAGTTGGCCAGGGGGCAGCGATCACTGCTCGGGGCCTGGCTGTACGTTGGTCAGCAGGTGGTGAGGAATTGCACTGTGCATCACTTGATTTGTGGGTTTTTTTTAATCATTACTACTACTACTACTACTTCTTCTTCTTCTTCTTCTTCTTTCTCTTCCTCTGCTGTCCTATTAAACTGCCTTTATCTCAAACCATCGGTTTTAGGGTTTTTTTTTCCCGATTGTCTCCCCGATCCCACTGGGAGGGGGCAGAGGGTGAGCAAGTGGCTGTGTGATCCTTAATTGCCAACTGGAGTTAAACCACGACACATAAGATGTTTTAAATATGTCTATGAATCACCACTTTTTGATGGGCTTCCAGTCAGCTTGCTCTTATCCTTTATAGCCAGGCAATGGGCAAATAATGACATTATGTTACCATCTGAGGCAACTAATGAATAAATAAATGAAAAGATTTGCAGTCCAATACTTTTCATCTTTTACTAGTCTGTTGCAATACCATTAAATCATATCAATTACTCCATTTTAAGGAAAATTCCCCCCTTGGTACAGTTTTGTTGTTTTGGTTTTGGGGTTTTTTTTTGAGACCCTAAAACATACTGCAAAGCTGACCTGGAATATATACCTGCGTAGAGAAGGTAGCTGATCAGTTTGGTTTTGAATTAGCTTGTCTAAATAATGTGAAACTACAAGAAATTCGATGCTATTAGGATGAATTTTCATCATAAAATACATACAGATTGCTCAAACAGTCGGCATTTTCTACAGGCTCTCTTACAAATGCCTGACTGAAGTACAAAGTGTTCAGAAACAGTCAAAATATTACATGATTCTGTGACAATCAGACACATTTGGGGAACCAGATGCTCAATTAAAAGTCTCTCTCTTCATTAAAATAACATTGCACCATAGCTAAGGTTGGAAGAAGTCATTTGGGAGAATCCAGATTTCCATGTGGAAGTAGCACTAAAATAACTGTGCATCTAAAATTAGCATGTTCTGACAATACAGTTCAAAAACACAGAGGTTGTAATCGCGACATTAGACTTAAGGGAAGTTAGGCTAAAAAGAGCAGGTTTTAAAAGTCAAATCTGAAATATTAAAGAACTTAATTGTGCTAAGAATTCAAAACCTAAAAAAAGAAAACAAAAAAGATTATTTTAAAAATCCGTAGCCTAACAGAACAAAGCCTATCTGAGGGAAGTGATGTTGAATTAGGTATATGGCATAAGAGTTCAGAAAAGGAAATGATGCTCCATGTATTGATAAACAAAGTAAATTGAACTCTATCAAACACGTAAGTTTTTAAAAAGAATTTGATACAGTGTAATCATGTTTATTTTATTTCAATGCTACAAGCAGGCAATGTATTGTTACATGAAGTTGATAATATTTTCCTTAACTTTAATAATGTTAAGTTCCTTCTGGATAGACTGGATAGATACATGGTTTTATATTACCTAGAGATAAAACTAACAATTAATCTATAATACACGTCATCTCTTTTGTAAAACGAACATTTGATATTTCAAGGATCTTTCATCATCAATAGAGCTAGAAACCATAAAGGTATTGCCTTCATTCAAGAGAAGGGCAAGGAAGCTG
>VZTL01005367.1:0-35961 GCA_013400535.1 Scopus umbretta
AAGCTGAAACCAGGACACACTGTCAGAAGTAAGCGTTTGCTTTACTGTAGTGGAAGGGTCTTGAATTTTCTTCCAAAAGGAGATCTTTCCTGGAGCCTGTTTCTCTCTCCAGCTACTTCCTAGGCTGTATAATGAGTAGTCCTTCAGAAAAAATCATGGTTTTTCACTACTGTGTATCAAACCTTTTGTGTTTTGCCAGACCTTTGTCTGCTGGAGGTTCATCGAATATTTTAGATTTCTGGCTTAGTATTGTATTTCTTACCATGAATTCAACATATGTTTAAAAAAAGCTTTCAGCAATGCAGCCTAGCCCATATGTCTCTCTTTCCACATAAGTTGCTTCCACATAGCTGTCAGTCATTACATGCATGCCTCAATTCAGATTAATTTAAGAATCTAAACCATCTATTCAAAGTATGGGTAGATTTGGAGATGTTGAGAGCAATGTCCTGTATAGTTTCCGTGTAAGACTGTACAGAATACACAGTTTAGGACTTTTCACCTTTGACAAAAGGTAAGTAAAGATGGATATGACAAAGATCTAAAATAGGCTAGGGAATAGTTGCCAGTCTCTTCTAATAACAGTTGAACAGCATCAAACAAATCACATAGGTGTGGGTTGAAAGCGAGCAAAGGGAACAATTTTCATAACTCCTGGTTAAGCTGCAGAATTTCTTCCTGAAAGATTTTGTATGTGAAATCTTATTTGAGTTTGAAAAGCAGTTGGAAAAATCCCAAGAGAAGAAACCCGTTCAGGGCTATTAAATGCGAGATAACACCTCTGGATGCAACAACCAGAGCTGCAAGGGGGTTGCTTTGGAAAGGGGAGCTGTGTGCTCCAGATGGAGGCATCTTTCTCCTGCTACATCTTTTCTCATCTCCCTCAGAGGCAGGCAGCAGTTTCCAGAGCTTTGGCTGGCTTCAGGGTGAGGTAAGCCATCTCCAGATAAGCTGAGAGTGGTTTGTGCAGAGGAGGAAAGGGGCAGGAGAGAGAAGGAGCTTCTGCAATGAAAAGGATCTGGGAAAAGGCATAATAAGATGAAATTAAAGAAAATTGCATTAAAAGGGTCTGGTGATACTGGCTTCTCCAACTACAAAGGAGAGTGGAGAGTGGTAAAGGGCTTTAGAGTGAGGAGAAAATGAAGAGTACACTAGTTGCACACAGGTACCGGAGAGGGGGAAAGAAGGGAGAGAGCAGTGGGACCTATGGTAGGTGAGGAAAAAGAACAACAACAAAACAAGAGAGAAAATTTGCAGCCATTTACGGGCCTTAATACTTTCTTTGTCCTTTGCGTCCCACTGTGCCACTTACCCACCTACCACATAATACTGTGTGGTACTGGAGCCTCCAGTTATTGTTGTCTTTTCTGCCATCCGCCACTTCTCTGATTTATCTCAGCCTGCCACCGCTCTTTTATGCGGCTGATGCTGTTTCCATGCGGCTTTGCTCCTACCCACATGCGGGATTCACGCCAGTGGAGTCTGTGGTAAAAATTAGTAAGGCTAATGTACTTATGTATATGAAATCAAGCTTTATCTAAGGTGTAGCAGCCTCTTTGGTATGTAATCTGTACCTTATTATTTCAATGTTCCACTGATTATTTTAATCACACCAAATTTCTGAGTGTTGGCTATTGGGTCTGCCCTCTAGCTTGGGCTATTGGCAGTTCTGGTTGGGTACAGGTTAGGGCAGCCTGAAAGGTGTTGTAACATGTATGGGAACCCCTCGGTCATGCTTCTAAAGAGTTTTTTTAAAACTAAATGTATCCTCTCTCTCTATTTATTTAATTCATACTACACGGTGTTTACTAGAGGTATGCAGGAATACTCTTAATCCCTGTACTTAACAATGTCTAACACTAAAACAGTTTCCTTCCTGAAAACCCAATGATTTCACATGGAGGGAGTTACTCCATTTTTACTCCATAATTACTCCATTTATACATGAACTTTGGGAGACGAAATCTTGATGACTTTTTTTACTTCTTTATAAAAAACATTTACTATGCCCCCATATGGAAAGAAAAAATAGATCAGGCAGACTGTATGATGCATTGGGGCAATTCTTTTCTCCTTAGCTGCAATCCAGTATTACTTTACTTTCTGTGGGGATGCTTCCTCTGTTGGTGCATGTCAGAATACTGCTGTGGAATTAACTGATTTACAGCAGCTAAAGAAGTGCTCTCAAGAGTTTTAATATAATGCAGGATTTAATGTTTGTAAAATGTCTTGAGAAGTATAAAATACAGAAATAATTAATAAGTGCTTATAAAAGCCTGAGAGGGTGAAGACTCAAATGTCAGCATCTTCAGTGGTTGATAAATGGAGTGCGTAGAAGCTGAATTCTGCAACTTTCCCTCCTCAAGTACACTGCTGTGACTCAGTGTCCTCTACCAGGCTGCTAACATTCACGCGACTTAGAGTAACTCAGTCATCTTCCTGATACTTACCCCTTTCAAGCCTGACTGAAACTGGCCAACAGAATCACATCTTCTAATAGAAGACCTGTAGATGGGACAGCTAGAAAATGGAATTGCATAAGCTTCACTTTCTTAGGAAACCTACCTAAAAATATGGTCTTCTAGACCTATTAATCAGTCTTGCATCCCACTGAACTACGGTTTTTCATGTGTGACAGATATCAAGATTTGGAAGCAGAGAACATTTTGATTAAATTTGTCTCCTTTGTTGCTGCAGGTACATTCTGTGTATTCTTAGAATGTAAATCCTGCTGCTAATTAAGTTGTTCACTATTTGAGATGATAGTCTTAAAAAAATATAGCTCACCTCAGGGAGTCCCAGAAAGTAAAATGTCCACACACAGGATTGTAATTTACCAGGAATAACTACTGTATTTCCATTCAGTGGAAACAATTGAAGCTATTCTAATTTTTTACAAATTCTTTTCAGTCTGCAAAAGTTACTTTTATTCTCAAAAACTGGAAAGCACAGTCATCACTCTGAAAAAGTCATGTATTGATGATTTGGATTGAGTTGAACAATGCAGAATAAAATCGTTCAATCTGATCTCTGTTTACTTCATGCTCCATTTTTAACTACAACGTAGAGAACAATGAATAGATATAATCACAATATCTATGCAGAAGCAACATGCTCAGAAGACTGCGGCAAATACAAATCTTACATAATGAATTTGATTGAATTTTGTATCTGAAGAAAGCAAAACACGACAGAAGCAGGCTGGTTTACAAGCAGCAGAACTAATGAATTTTAGTCTGTTCTGGTCGTCTTGTTCATCTCCTACCTTTCATCTCAGTGCCTCACGTGTCTCCTGTGATACTGCCACTGGGCAGAAGCCTGGAACTAACCTGGACCTGTAGTTTGCCTGCTGACTGTTGCCGTATGGACAGCACACCCTTTGAGTTATGACTGCAGTTTGATGTCAGGACACTCAAGTACTTGTGCTTCCCCTTCATCTAGCTGTGGATTTTTGGGGAAGCTGTAGAAAGTGAGTTACCTCAGGGACTGTGCAGCCTGTGCCCTGCAAGGAGTGGCTGACAGACTGGAGCTGGCTCAGCATGGAGGAGAGAAGGGTTCAGGGGGACCTGATGGGCTGCCAGGACCCAGAAGACTCTTCACAATGGTGCCTGGTGGAACAATAAGAGCTGACAAGTATAAATTGAAACATGAGAGGTTCTGACTGGTTGTAAGGAGAAGCTCTTTAACCATGGCAACAGTCAAATGGTGGATTAGGGTGACCAGAGAGGTTGTGTAGTCTCCATCATTAGAAGTTCTCAAGACCAAGTCGAATAAAACTTCAAGTAATGTTTTGCTGATCCTGCTTTAAGCAAGATGTTGTATTAGATGACCTTCTGAGGCTGAAGACCCTTCCAAACTGAGCTATTCTACAATCCTATTTTTCTGTCCAGTTTGGTTGCATGAAATATACAGGGAATTGCATAAACAGGAGATTGCTTTTGTATTGTTGCCTCTTCTGCTCCACTAAAAAAAAAAAGTTTCATTTTACTTACAATAAAAATAGGTACAAATTTTGTCTCTTTCCATCACAGGAAGCTGGTAATACTTGGTGGGGGAAGTCTTTCCTACATGATATCCTACATCCATAGCAGATCAAGGGAAGTGAGGAAAACCCTCCTGTTGAAACAGGAGCCCTGTGCAAGATGAATCAAAGAGAGCAGTTTATGCTTTGGTATTGCAATTTCTTTTGCAAGGGGTTTCAAGGTACTTAAGCATCTCTGTTCCCACCTATTTAACAGCTCTAGTATTTATTAATGTAATTTGTCTTTAGTTTCTTCATCCTACTATTTATAAAACAGCTATTGGTTTAAAGTTTAATTCCTTTATAATAATTTGTTCTCTTACTAGGAGCATTTACTGTCTTGTAGACTGACGTCTTACAGAGGCTTTTTTCTTCTACAGCAGTTCTTGAAAATGTTTCCCAAATCATGAAAGGAAGGAATCAGCTTAGGTAATCTGGAATACTCCCTATATTTCTTGCCAATTTCCTTCATTTAAATGTGGAAAAAGCCTAGGAGGCTGACTTTGGATTTCTCCTTGAGATTATCTTTTTATACATAAATTTGCTACACCTGTCTTAGGCATTCTGAGGTGCGGTGGCCACTGTATCCCCTTTCTATGCACCACTGTGACTTTTTTATATCCTGATATAGTTATTCTGGGTGCAAAACCATTGATGGGACTTTATTTTTAAAAATTGAGACTGTTTCTCAAGACAGCTTGTTATATCTGTGATATGATTGAAATATTTCTTTTGCATTGTTAACCAGTGGAATTTTTTCCCTTGAGCCATGATATGAAGTCAAGAACTTAAAGAGGTTCAGAAAACAACTGTCTCTCTACTATTAATAAAAACCTGTACTGCAACATTAGATAAGACTGAGGAAAAACCCAGCCAAACAAGGAAGATTATTAGTTTGGACACTATGTGGACACCAAAAGAGTTTCAGGGAAAAGAGGTGGGGGAGAGAACCAGCCCGTTATATTTTTGAGGTTTAGGCTAGGCAAAAGGTTTTCTTATTATAAGTGGAAAATTAATGTTGTAAGCTTGACTTTGCTGAGGGAGTATACTGAAAGATCAACTTTAACTGCTTATAATGTATTTAAATAACCAGAATATTTACAGAAGGTATTCAATGGTTGAAAAACATGCTTTCTTCCTGAAAGGAACAACAATTGATAAACAAGGAGCTAATTAAATATTATCAGTACTGTTCAGAGCTGGCTCTAAAGGCTAATAGGAAAGGAGATTAAAAAAGACTATGGTAATTATTTCAGGTAATATCAGCAAGGAGGTTTTTAGGGTTTTTTTCCCAAATCACCTCTTAGATATTAGCTTACTCTGTGTGATAAATTGTTACTACTCGTACCTCTGCTCTAGAATTTAAATCATAGTAGACGTGTATTTTCCTTGCAAGGGCCCAGTTTTCACTAATCCCAGAATGAAACGGCATATGTGACAGCAAATTGATGCCACAGGGCACTGTCACTTCCAGCATGGGCTGGAGCAACTACCTTGGGAACATCAGAGGTCTCTGCTCATATGCAGCGCCAAAGAAGGCTGCCACTCTCCAGGTCTGGAGCTGCAGGGAGTGCCTGGTGCCACTGGCTAAGGTTGGGGCAGAGGAAGATGATGTCCATACCTACAGGAGGTATGTGCTAGTTGAACAGATACGCCATCAAGATAAGGAGCTGTGGGAGGAGGGTGGCACATAGCACAACATTAGGGACAATGAGAGATTGGCTGGATCCAAACAGGACCCAGTCACTGCAGAAACAAGAGCCTGGACCCTCGGCTGCATGCAGGAACAGCCAAACCGTATGCTCATCATGGTAGCAAATGGAGGCTTCTATGATCATGAAGGCTGGAGGCTTGTGGCTTCAGGCAGCAGGAGGGCAGTTCCTCCTCCAGCTGTAGATCTGCACCTACAGAATAGGTTCAGTGCCCTGGTAGCAGGCGAAGGACTGGACACAAGGTATCAGAGCTGGCCAAGCCTGAACCGTATGACAGCATCAAGAAGCAGCGATCCGTGGTAACAGTGGGAGACTCCCTCCTGCAGGAAACAGAAATGCCCACTTGTGACCTGACTTGCTGTCTAGGGAGGTTTGCTGCTTGCTGGGGGCTTGGAGCCACAACATTACTGAAAGATTGCCAAGGACAGGCCTCACACTATCCCTCCCTGCTGCTTTTCCATGTGGACGTCAATGGTACTGCTGGGGAGACCTCGAGCGTGTCAAGAGTGACTGCACGTCTCTGTTGTTCAGGGTCAAGTACGTGGAGACCTAGATGGTTTTCTCCTCAATCCAGCTGATGCCAGGGAAGGGCTCGAGGACTGGATGGATCCGACATTTCCTCTTATTGAACTTCATAAGAGGTTCCTGTCAGCCCATTTCTCCAGCCTGTCAATGTCCCTCTGGATGGCAGCACGACACTGGCATATCAGCAATTTCTCCCAGCTTTGGATCATCTGCAGACTTGCTGAGGGAGCACTCTGCCCCATCTTCCAGATCATTAATTACTCTGTTTTCTGATGTTATGGTCACCCTTTCCGTGCTTCTCTGGATCCTGCTGTCTGTGGTTTTATTCTGGTGGCGGTGGTGGGTGTTATGGTGAGTTGTCAGCCTGGTGTCCTTTGCCAAGAGGATTATGATGATCATGTTGATATTTTTGTATTCCTCCTTCTAGGATCCACTTGGGGTAATCTCTGAATGTTTCCTAACACACTTTTACACTTTTGCTCTTTCTTCATTCATCTCCAGCTCTGTTACATTAAAATTTACTATAGCTGCTGTGTTTTATGTGTTACTGTTAATAAATGTATTCTTGTTCTGCTCTCTTACCAGGCTTATATTTTTGTCTGAAAAGTGGATTCTTTTACAGGGTGTGCAATAAGCCAATTCCTACACACAGGTGAGATATGGCTTTATTTTGGGCCCAGGTGCTCAGTGGACCCTCCACAAATCAAGCACACCGATGTCCATTCTTAATCATATTTATACAATAGATTCCATATGCCCTTCCCTTCTCATATATGTAGATATTCCAGTTTAGATACATTACATAATCACATAGTTTTATAACACCTAGTCTAACTGTGGATGCTCCATAGGAGTGTCTGGTGGTCTTTGGCTTGTATTCCGCTTAGGCTTGTTGCCAAAGTTCAAGTTGTGGTCATCCAAACTTCTTCTATTGTCTTTCTTCATTCATCCAGCATCTGCCCAGCTTCTATCCACGGTGTCCCATTACACTACACCTAGTTCCTTTGGTTATTCTATCTACAATAAATCTTACACTATACATTGCACTCAGTTCCTTTGATTATAGCATCTACAGTGAATCTTCTGCCAGGTTCTGGCACGGTTAGGACTATACAGGGGCCAACAGCAGCTTAATGTTTTACCTGCTGATATCAATATTTCTCTATACTTTATCATTATGTTAGAAGCATCAATATCTCATTCCACATAGAATAATTTACTACAACTGCTATCTATATAAAGCTATGGTTGTACAATACAAAGATAAACACAAGCAAAACAAATTGGCCATAAACGCGTAGTAATCAAATAAACTAATTTAGAACAACCAAGTGAAGCAAACTTGCAAGCAGGTCAAGAAAAGCTGAGACAGAACAGGTCTCAGAAGCTTCAGGTCTGGTGCCTTTTAAACTCAGTTCAAAACTTATGGCTTGTCACTAGCCTGTATTACAGGGCTACATGGTCAAACTAGTAATAATTTGATTCCAGATTTCTAGATTTGTATCAGTTAGTAAGTTGGGATTTGGTTAATTGTCTTCAGATCTGTTGTTCCTCCCATGTGAATTATCCATAACAAATAGGAGTTCCTAAGTATAGTAACTTGTTGGTTGCTCACTTCATCACATATTGGATGCTGCAGTATTTCTATCACAATGAACTAGCCTGTTTGGTTTAATAGCCATGATGTCAGGCTCCAGGAAATGCTTTATATAGCACAAGCTCTTTAAGAAGCAAGTGACATAGTTCTTGGGCTGTAGCAGTACTTTCTGTACCTAGACTGTATAAACACCCTGAAGTGCTTTCAGTTCAGCCTATTCTTCGCTATCAGCAGAATATGTCACCTATATATACAGAGGGAAGCTTCTTGCCTTACTACTTTTGAGATCATGGGTTCATAGTGCTCTTAGTGTCATAGTGGTCAAATTGCCGTGTTATCTCTTTCTTGTGTCTTTTTGCCCTTGTTATACACCAGGTTAAGATAAGTGTAGGTGAGATATCTAGTGTTTGCATTTTCATTGCCTTTCAGATTATCTGTACTTTTTAGCCACTGCCTGTTTACACTTCATTTTGTTTACGGAAAGAACTATTCCCACGGGTATTCTTCAATAGGCTTTGAATGTTTCTATATCATGTCAGTCAATTAATTTTCATTAAAGACCTAACTTTCAGGATGCTCTGCTGGGAAGGTCTGACACTGCCTGCTGCAGCTAGTTGTGGACCTGAATAAAAATCTGTCAGTTAAGAGCAAGGATGAGGCTGGCTAACGCCAGAAAATTATTACTAGCAGTTGTTTAAGATGCAGTTTTAATATGAATTTAGATGCAGATACCTATAAATAGAATAAACCTTTGAATATAAAGGTAGTTACATAGTTTTAAAAATACAAATAGAAGACTCCATTTTCTGAGAGTTTTCTTTAGTACAGATTTTTTATTTCCTGCTTCACAAAGGCCATTCTCATGGGTTTAAATGATTTCATTTTCAACTTCACTGGAATTTACAGATAGGGAAACAGCCATGCAACATGCTTATGGTCTTACCCAAATTGTGATTGCCACTGTTCATCAGAACTTGTGAACACCTCCTGGGTAGCCAAATCAATCCCAATGTACTGCAAACATGAATTTAGTAAGACCCATTTTTGTGTTGAAGTGTTGAAGGTTTTTGATCCTACTCTTCTCAAAACCCCATTTCAGAACATGATTGCATCAATGGCCTAGATATCCTCTTCTTATTTTAAATGGATATTTATTCATGGCTCATTAAGAGTCATTTGTTCTCATGCATAATAGTTCATTTCCTTCCCTGATTCCCTGATATTTGATACTCAAATATCTGCTATTATGTGTATAGATATACATGCTACTTTGCCTTTTAGAAGAGGATTGTTGGGAACCAAACAGCACACAGTTTCTCTTAAAACAGCCCCCCCCATTCCTTTAATCTCTCAGGTAGGCCTTCTCCACATGCCTTTTAAGATTCATCTTTCTTCAGTACAAGTCATCAAAGTTGGATCCAGTATTGAGATGATGGCTCACAAGAGCAATTTTCCATCTGCTGGGAATACCTCTGCTGATAGGTTTTATGATTTTATTCTTGTTTATTTTTAGTACTGTATCACACTAGCGATTTGCATAGGCTTACCTGAGCAAAGTGTCCCAGCACTGTCTATAGAAAGAAAAACTAATATGACACTGGCTCTCTGGTTGTAAAACTAGGACAGCTCTGCCTGACTTAGTGTAGTGTGATGTGTGCTGATCATGTTGAAAGCAAAGCTTTACCTACTGGTTCTTCACCATGTTGGTAATGACAACAAAGTTCTTCCAAAATCATCTCTGCCTTTCATAAAAGAGAGAGAAAGAGAAGTGAAAAGTCTTACATAAATTATTTTGCTAGCAAAAGATCTTCTCTTGCAATAATATGTTGAGAACAAAGACCAAATTTCTGAAGTTTTCATTATTTTACAATTCTGCATCTAAGGAAATTCTTGGTTCAATGTTTATGACTATAATATTTCACTCTTCACATGTTCTCAGGGATCTATTTTAAATCTTCCTTGCTAAGTTTCTGTACAGCATCTGTCAATTTTATGCCATTACATACAGTGTATTGCTATACTCTAGGAAGGTAGATCTGAAATGTAGTTTGCAAAATGCTAGTTGGAGGAAAATTTGCCTTAAAAAACATGTGACTTGAACTGCACTGTTAAACCAGTTTCTTTCAAGGCATTGCTTTTCTTTCAACACATCTGATTTTATTACAAAATATGTGAGGATCTGGGTAATATGCTACAATAAAATTTCTCGTTTCTGGTTCTTTCATCACATTCATCACAGCGACACCTGTGTCTGCCCTGAATTGCAAAATCTGTGACCTCTGGGGCATTTGGATTTAGAAGGGTAGCAACAGAAATTAACCTCTTGGATTTGGTAGATTCAGTCGTATCTGAAAAGCAGCTGTGTGGCAGTAGATTTTCTTCCTGCATTGGCACCTGTAATATTCATATGATGTTGGGATTCTTGAGAGTGCCTGTAAGGGGTGAAAGTTAGATATGAAATGGTATGGAAGTTCCCGACAGAGAAATTTTTAAATTATTTTACAAAATGAATAATTTAAAAAGAAATATGTAACTATTTAATCACTTAATAGTCATTACATTGGTCAATAACTAATTATTCAATTAATAAGTAATGATTTAATACCATTTAATAATATTTAATGCTATTCTGTACTTGAATATTAAAAGAAACAGTTAAAATGCCTATTGAGTTTATCTACGTACTGTTATCATTTTATATACATGTATGCATACGTTCATACACACACATATATGCATAATTATAGTCATTGTATCACACCATAGTGACCCTTTGCTAAGAGGCTGGCTTGTATCAAAATGATTTGGGTCTATCCCCAGTGCTCCCCACTATGAATGACTTGTTCATATAGCGTAGTGCTGAGAGAGACCCTTGCCTCAGTATGTGTCCTACAAATTTTGCACATACTTACTCACATACCACACTAGCATGCAATACATGTTATCCTCAGTATTTGTCTACCTCACTTTGCAACAACCTGCAGTTCATTACTGTGTTTGTTGCATCAGCTGTTGCTGCTGGTGGTGCTTCTTAAATGCTGTGTTTATTGCTTGTGTTTGAGTAATCTTTTCACTACGAGGCCTGTTAATGGCCCAGCCTTGTCAGCAGATTGATTTATGACCTGGGGTACCTGGTCCATCAGAGCTTCCAGAGTAAGGACAAAGAAGTAGAACAGATCAGTATCTTTGGACAAATTTCTTCACCAAACCTTTCAAGGCAACTAACTAGCTATGACATAAGACAGAAGGCCCATGCATCAATATATAGTTAGTTAAAAAGGTAAGTAATAGAGAGTAAATGGTTAGGTCTCTAAAGAGAGGTCACCAGTGTATCTACAAGGACTTGTGCTGCTCACCAGAAAAGGAGATGGGCCATATGTTAAGGTAGGCAGCGGGTTAAGAAAATTGCTGATAGTGCAAAGTTATTCATAGCACTGAGGTTTAGAGCAGGCTGTGAAGAACTGAAGGACATTTCCAAGTCACTCAGTCTCATAATAAACTTACCCAGATGAAATTCAACAGAGGTAAGTGTAAAGTGATGTACTTTGGTGGAAGATTTGCATAGCTTCAATTGTAAAATGATGGGCTCAGAGCTGATCTGTACAATTCAGGGGCAAGATGGTGGGGTTATGCTAAATTATTCCATGAAGATATTTGCTCAATGCTCAGTAATGGTCCAAATGGCAGACCAAATGTGAATTTTTAGGGAAAAAAATGCCATTGTTCCATTGTATAAATCCATTCACCTACCATGTAACTTTACAGCCTAGCAAAGACAGGGAGAATAAAATAGGGATCTACAAACCTGTTCACTGCCCTACAGTACAAAACCTAGAAGCCTAAACTACTAAAGCTAGCAGGAAACCAGTTTAAAATAAACAAAAAGAAGGTTGTTCTTTCTGCAACAATTATATTTACAGATTTATGGCTGAGTCTAGAATATCCGCTGTAGAGCTCGTGCTGTGAGCAGCTTCTGCTCTGCATTTTTGCTGCCATTTTCCTTTGTTGCTTGCTCTTCTAGCCACACCTTCTTGCTCTGTTCGCTGTTCTAGCTGATACTGTAGTTTTTCTAACGGTTTCTTGTTATTTCGGCTCCTCATTGGAGGGTCTGCAGTACTGCAAAAAGGAGCTGCTTGAACATATATTATTTTGTCTATCTCAGTCTTAACTACTGCAGCTGTAGCCTGCACAATACTCTGATTACAGTTTACAGCAGATTTCTAAAACAATCTGCTGCCCTTTGGTCAGGCTGTAGCTTCTGTAGCCTCGAGTCGGAAACCATTGCCCTAGGATGACTGCTACTCCTGGCACACCTAGGTGTAACTATTTATTTCCTATTTTGTATTGCTCTTTTACAGACCATGTCCAAAGAAGTCTACTTGGAGGAGAACTCTGGGCAGGATGGCCTACACAATGCTGGTGCGAGTGGTCTCCTACTTGGGGGAGGAAAGCGGTGCCGCAGCGATTACCTGTAGCAAGCAGACTTCAGGAGAGAGTGGGTGGTGCGGTGGTTCTCTGCTGTGTTTTTCCAGCCTGTTGCTATATATATATGTGAGGAAGTGACCAGCATTCGTCTCATCCCAAGGTAAGTTCGGCACCTTCCTCTGTCCCCTGCCTGAGGTTACTTTTGACGGTCCAGTGACCTCGTCACAGACTGGGTGGTTACTGGAGAGCACCTGGGAATTTTTTAGAGTTGCGTAGGGATTGGGGAGCAGAAGCGGTAGGGAAAAGAGCACCAGATTTCTGATTCACCTCTGTCACCTCCATATATGCAGATGTCTATCTGAAATAGTGCTGTGCACTCTGTTCACTTTTGTGCATACAGACAGCACCTTGTACAAGGCTGATGGTGATTTGGCATTAGGAATCTCTACTTCCTCTCTTTCCTCTGAGGCTTGAGAGAGCTTCAGACAGACAGTTACAAGGATCCATATCTACTTCGAGTAACAACGCTGTTACCTCTGAGCTTGCTTCTACAGGATGATGCCAAGGGTATGGGCTCCACGTGGCAGGGGGAGAGGAGGTAGGAGTGGAGACAGGCCTGCTGAAAGAGTGTCTGGAAGGACAATTCCTACCATCCTCTGCACTGCCTGGGCAGAGCAGAGCATGGGGTGGACTTTGAGACAGAGGCACTATCTTCCCATGTGTATGCAGTGTCCTTGCATAAGAGACCCCTGGTATCAAACGGGACCTCTAGGTGATGCACTGTAAGTAACAAACAGCAATAGACAAAAAGGCAAAAAGGATCTCGGAGACAGATGACACATCCAGCAGAGAGGTTCTAACAATGGTTTGCACATGTGTCAGTAGTTCTAGCAATTTATTTCTGGGATAAACTATTACAAAATGCTTGTCTATTTAGGAATGATCAGCTTGACAAATTATGGTTATAAAATGAAGACTTAAATTGCTGACCCTAGGAAGCCCAAATAGCAGGTAGTTTTAGTAACTATCAAGACTGAAGACACATTAAAATAGACACAAATCATATTTGCTGTCATGAAGGTTATCCATCAGGAAGTGAAATACAAATAACTTTTTTTTTTTCCTCCTAGTATTCTATACATGAGGAGAATTTGCAGTTATATTTAGGGAAATAAGAAAGGAAATTACAACATCATTACTACTTCTCGATGGATTGTCCATCAAAAGATTGCAAAGCTGGTGAAAATACCTGTAGTGACTTGGAACCAGACCCCAGACTAAACTTGAAGTTTTATGTGAATGTAAAATAGAAATGAACTTGTTGCTCATTTATCACAGTTCAGGAGAAATCAAAGTGGAGGATTTCAAATTTAAAATATGTTTTTGTTACTGTTCCATTTGCTGTTTTGTGTATCTCTGAAATCATTTATTACAGCTGGTATGACTTTATTAAACTATGGTTTTATTAGGTTGAAGTGGTCCAGCTGTTCAGATCACAAACAGAAATGCTCAGAAATTGACCTAGCCTATCTTTCTTTATTATTTGTCCACAAGGGACAAGTTATTCTTTATATCTGAAAAAAACCTATGGTTCATTTTGAGGACAATGTTTAACAGTGTCTACTCTGACACTCTCTCCCTAAATTTCCTGAGGGGTTCCAAATGTATGCTATTAGTTATGAAGATGACATAGATGGAAAAGATTATATATAATAAGCTGGTGGCAAATTAAGACTTTAATGGTCAGCTGAGAGATTGTACTTTTTAATTCAGCTGGAGATGAAACCTGTGCAGTAGTAAACATTTAAAATACCAGGGAAATGAGAAACTGTACTATTCAATTTTAAAACAAAATGTTCCACTTCTTATTAAGGAGCACAACAACCTTTTGTTTTCACTCTTCAGAGAGGAAAGATGGCTAAGAACAACATGGAAAGGAACCATTCATTTACTTCAGTCACTGCCCAACGTACATGCCAGGCATTCATGTATCCATAACTAATTTTCATGACTACAGATGACCTGAAAATTTCATTTGTCATGACAAGCTGGAGACTATATTAACCAGGGTTAAGCTTACATTTACCAAGTTAACAAGAGATTTGTCTAATTTTATGCTGTAATTTCTTGTTCCTGTATACATTCTGACATAAAGCTTTGCACAAACTGAAAATTTACAGAACGGGCAACATATAAAACTTTGGGATTTGGCAGTTTATCCAGGGATTTCTAATTATACACCCTGAAGGACTTCACTTCTAACAAGCCCGAACTCAGTAGATAGAGGTATTTTTGCATGTTTGATTAAGTGTCCTACTGCTGAATTCCAGATTTATTGCACACAGGAAAGTCAAGTGTTGCCAGAATAAAACATGACAAACTCTTAACATTACAGTCACTTTCTATAAAAGACTATGCCCTCAAGAAACAACTCCAATGATCATGTCTTCCTCCTTACTGGGGGAAAAAGAAGAAAATCTGGCAATAAAATATAATGAGCTAACAACTGGTAAAATTCTAGTGGACCTTCCAGCTGGCACAAGTAACAAGAAAGGCTGAGTTCAGTTATTGAGGAGGTATCCTCCTTAAAAATAAAGAACAAGAAAAGCTGCAAAACAGGAGAACTGAATTCTGTCATTAGGCTCCCATCAGGACTATCACCCCTGGAAAAACCATGGAAACTTCACCGAGAGGGCTATGCATCTTCAACTGGAAGAAGATAATGCATCTGGGGATGCCAGCAGTGAGTAAATGGACAGTATCAAGCCAATCATTATGGTCTCCCTTCCTTGCCTCATTACACACCAGAACTTCCTCTCTGCTCACTGTGGATCCAGAATACAGTGCACGTGAATCTCTCTGTTGCCCATTTGACACTGAATACAGAAGCCCTACCAAAGTCCCTCAGCTAATCCAGAGGTCTGTAAAACAGCAGCCTAGATAGTCCTATCATTAGGTAACTGTCTGAACTTGACTCTGCCCTGTTCCACCTTGGCCTGCTATCATAGCACTGCTGCTAAGCCACCTTGGCTTTCTACATTGTGGCTGTCACTCCACTGTTTTTGCCTCCAGAGGGTAATCTGAGATATATGGGATCCACTGAATAAACTCTTGTCCCAAAACAGAAAACCTTGAGTAGCTTTGTCAAGGTCCTCTGAACCTAGAAGAGAGAATGAGAGCACAGCAGGCCCTTTGCTCTAGATAGGTCTCTTATCTGCTTGCTGCCCAAAAGGGTTAGTAGCAGATTTTGCACTCATAGTCAAAACTCATGTTTTAACAGAAAAAGTCCTTGACTGTGGTTTAACTTAAGCTTAAGTAAGGCTTGACCCACCCACTCCCCTTGCTGACCAGAAGCCCTCTCTCACTCATCAGATGCCTGTTTACCCGGAGTCCTCAGGAAGCCCCGAGCTGCTTCTCTCCCTCACCAATAACAGTGTCTGCAGCGACCTACTCAATGTTTGGGACTTCAGCTACAGCTGGATGTTAGTGGAGATAACATGTCACAAGCATGTCACAAGCAGGGATGGAACAGGATATTTTGTTCCAGTAACATTCAAAACCAGTACCATGTTTACTGTTGGGTGCTGTGCCGACAGTTGCCTGGTCCACCCCTCTGAGGGGGCTGCACTGCCTTCTGGAAGGGTGGGTCAGGGTGAGCACTGAGTGCTCACGTGGTCTTCAACTCTATTTGCTAGACTGAAAACTGAGCCACGTTGTCTGTACGAAGACAATGATGTCATTCTGTTCAAGAAGACCAAACACTTTTTTTTACTGATTTGGGTGTACCAATCTAACAGCCTGAAATTTCTGTCTGATAGTGTCACCTACAAGCAGTCGTTTGACTGGATATCTGTCATCATGGTACAGCTGGCACCCCTTCCTGAATATCTCATTAAAATACAAGGAGAGTATTTTAGTAGTGACAGCAGTTGCACACTTGTGCAACTACAATGCTCTGTACTGCAACAGATGATAATTTATAGCAATACAAGGATTCAATTACTTGAGTACAAGAGGTTCACAAATGCACACATGCTCTCATTGCTCCCACCTACAAGCTAAAAAGAATTGTGAAATTGTCATGAGCCCTGCTCCTGTTTTTACGAACATAGGATATAGGCTGAGACTCATTTAGCACCTGTTGTGATAGGATTTAAACTCTTTCTAGTCTTTGAATGGTGCAGGCTCCCATGGTATGTGGTACAGTCACATAGATGCTGTGCAGCACCTGTATGTGGATCAGGATTGTATCTGCTCTGGTTTACAATAGTTAGTTCTTAAAAGTAGATTCATTGGTACTGTAACCAGTGACTGGGGAGGATGCGAGTGGGAGTGATATTTACCCCACCCAGAAAGGAGGAAAAACTCTCTTCTCCTTTAACTGGAGGGAATAAGGGAATCTCTATGGTCCACAAAATCCAGCCAACCAATTGTGAATTTGGAGATTTAGGACTTTGAGTCTCAAGTCTCTGGTCTCCTTAATAGCATTCGGAGCTTCACATGGCAAAAATCATCACTTCAGGTATCGGAAGGTTTAAAATAGATGAAAAATTCATTATGCATTTTGTAATTTGGGGCCTGGATTTTTCATGACCGTCTTGGTTTTCAAGCTTTATTCTGCAATTCCTTGTTTCTAGTCTGGATGTCTGAGTTATATCACCTGGAAATTTTCTCTCTTGTCATTTGTAACAAGAGTGCAGCTAGTCTAAGGCTTATGCATCATGGACAGGCTCAGAGAATTTGGGAGGGTGGAGCCTGGTATTAGAGGACAGAGGTAATATAGGTGGAAGAAGAAACAAAAAGTATCAAAGACAACAAATCATTGATATGTCCAAGCCCAGGTGGCTCTTTGCACCAGCATGGCAAAACATCCAATGTCTGTGGTCAAAGTCTACATAACATTACATGTAGCCTTACCTCCTGTGGCCTCTGATGCCATCTAAAGGATCTGTGCATGGCTGGGTTGACTGGAAGCAGCCTTTGGGGCAAGAATTAAGTTCAGATCTACAGATTCTTGGGTGCCTTTGCATCTCTGTCACCATCTTCTCAAGGAAAAGATTAGGAGTAGACTTTATTTAACCAACATGTCAGCTAGAGTGTGCTGGAAAAGGAAAATGAGATGTTTAAAAGCATAAAAGTCACCCAATTTACTTGGCAAAGACTTAGAGTGTATTCCAAAGGCTATTGCATGTTGTGATGATTTTGGATATAGGAAAGTAGGAAAGCTGAAGAAACAAATAAGGCATATAAAATATTTTTCAATTTAAATAAATGATACAAACTCATAGAAGCCTAGATTGAATGCATCATCCAGGGCTTGCGGATTTTTCAAAGCAGACATCTACAAAGGAAAGAGAAGAGGGTAACAGAGATGAAAAATGTGAACAAACGTGAAACACCTGAAGGAAGTACTCACAGTATATTGACAGTGATGAACTAGGAGAGAAATTGTTCAATGCCATCTTGCTAGCAAACTGTGTTGAAAAAGTAAAACTTTTTTAGCTAAGAATGGGATTGCTCAACAGAACAGAATCCAATCAAAAGTATAAATGAAAATAATCAAGACAAAGACTAATTTCTTTGCTGAATTTTGTATATTTTGCTCTGCGAAAGTATCTCTAAAAAAAGAAAAGAAAATATTTGGATTTTTTAAACTGTACTGAATAACAAAATGCCTTTACATCATGCAATCTATCTTGATAGATCATTTTTATTATTCACATATTGGTGCATTGCTCCTGCACTTGTTAGTACCTTATGAATGGATACTCCCTATCTGTTTAATTTAGTTTTTCAGTGTTAATAAATCACAGTGGGTTTGTTTATGTCCCTGAAGACAAATAATGTAGCCTTACTGCGCTTAGCCACAAGCTTCCTTGTGGGTGATATGTATGCCTGGAAAATTAAGTCAGAAACAATAGTTGTTTTTTCATGATCCAGTTGCTGTCTATGCAGCTCTAGAGAATGGAAAATTAATACTACAATTTTCAAGCAGCTGGGACTGATCTGCAAAAAATGACCTCCAAGCCCCAGTTTGGAGCCTCATTGAAAAGATTTCACAAATGAGTACATAGAACCTCTTCTAAGAAGAGACAAGAGAAGTAGAACCTCTCACTAACAGCTTTCAGCTGCTAAAGAGTTGTGGTCAAAATTCATTTAGTTAAAACAAGGTAATTTTGTTGTAACTCTATCATCATCAAAAGGTTCTGTCTGTATTTAGGGCAGAACTGTGTAGGTTTGAAGATGATTTTAAACAGCTCACTTGCTAAAACACTTACATATTTGAGAGACCTAAACATAACCAAAAATTTGTGTAGAATAGTTTTGTCTAAAAAAGTTACCTAAAACTGAAGAGGAGATGGAGCTTTCCTTGCTATAATAAGATCTGACCTCTTGGATGTTCAAGGCCCTCACCAGCCTTACCTGGGAACTCCACTCTCCCCTTTTGCCAATGAGCCCAGGGCCTCATTTAAGCTTAAGCTTGGGCATTTAGTCCTTGCATGAGCTATGTTGTGGACATAATGATCTCCAGTTCCTCCTTGGGACAGACCTTGGGCATATGCAGTAGGCAACATTATTTCCATTCCTGCCTCTGGCCCTTACTCCTGTCAGTCCTAAGTGGACACCCAAATCCATCTGATTGCTTTGCTTTGTCCAGAGCTGTCAATAGAGCCCATTACCAGCACCCTGCCCTGCCTACTGTGTGCAGATCCTGTGGGTCTGTGTCCTGGCCCTGCAGGACTGTGTCCTGTTGGTGAGGGCACTGCCTGGGCTGTGGTTGCCTTTATCTCCTGGCTTGTCCCCTCTCACTAATCAGCTCCACTCTTGCTGCTCCCTGGCACTGTGTTGGGCTAACCAAAATACAGATCATTCTTCGTCTGTTTCAGGGATGGACCATCATAAAGCCCTTCCGTTACCCAGGATGAGTTCCTGTCTCACAGGCTCATGGCATGATGTCAAGAGGATGACTGTACATGATGCTCTGGGATGTAGTGTTTTGAGCATTTTCTGTAAAAGATGTTCTACTATACCAATCTGAATGTGGTTACAGAGAGAAAGAGCAGTCATTCCCCCCTATACCTCATTAAGTGATTATTTAATTCAGTTCACATGTTAAGTGGAATTGTGTTCTCTGTCCCTCAGTGGAGACAACCCACTACATTTAAATGCAGTTTGGAACAGAGCAGGATGCCTCCCCTTATGTGTACTGTATTCATAGAGTTACAGAGACCTTCTTACCCCCTTCTTTACTCTGCAGAGCAGGAACAGAGACATGAATGTGCAGCACCATCCACCCCAGAATACCCTGCAGCATGCCAGTTAGTTGGCCGTTTGGCATGGCAAACACTTAAAACATGGTGCTCTGTCAGTGGGAGTGACTGCTCTGGCTCTGGTGGATAAAGAAGGTTCAACAAGGCCAAGCGTCGGGTCCTGCACTTGGGTCACAACACCCCCAGGCAACGCTCAATGGAATGTGAGATACCCATCCACCTGGGAACGAAGTTGTCACAGATTCAGAGGAAAGGTCCTCTTACGGTTTGACAGCTGGTTAAAGAATAGGAAGCAAAGAGTAAGGTTGATGGTCATTTTCCACGATACAGATGTATCAGCAGTAACTTCCCAGGGATGAGTACTAGACCGAAGTTTATCCAGCATCTTCATCACTGACTTGGAATTGGCAGCGCACAGTGAAATTTCCAAGTTTGCAAATGATACATCTGATATTCGAAGGCTGTTCAGATGGCAAGGAACTCCAGGATAACCTCATAAGCTGGAATGAATGGATATTCATGTCATTTTGTCCTGGAGTGGGGAGAGGGAAGGGGCACATGGACAGCCCTAACCCCCTCTAGGAGACATGGAGTTCTATCAACCGCATCAGTCTGTGGTTGCCCCTGGTGACACTGGCTTGGTGGAGGAGGAAGCTTGGTCCCAGATTTCCATTCCCTACAGTGGCACAAGACAGTAGCATGAGCCTTGGATGAACACCAGTGAGTGTAGAGCTTTTGGATGTAAAGCGTTCCCTTTCAAGGCTTTCTGTAGGGAACTGGAGTCTGCTACTCCATTCCAGCAGACCACCCCCAGTAGCCCCTTTGCTGTTGAAGACAGTTACCGCTCATCTAGTCTCATTGCCCCTGACCCTTCCCAGCTAGCAGGGAACCAGATTAAGGTAAGCAAGTTAATGGGGGATGGGATCGCAGTGCTCAGGGGCAGTATGAAGACTGCAGGACAGACTATCAGTGATTTTTGGGAGTTGGGCTAGATGACCCCTAGAGGTCCCTTCCAAACCAAAGCATTCTATGATTCTATGTACTTAAAGGGGGTCTACAGGAAAGGTGGGGACAATCTTTTAGCAAGGCCTGTTGTGACAGGACAAGGAATAATGGTTTTAAACTAAAGGAGGGTAGATTTAGATTGGATATAAGGAAGAAATTTTTTACAATGTGGGTGGTGAAACACTGGAATAGGTTGCCCAGAGAGGTGGTAGAGACCCCATCCCTAGAAACATTCAAGGTCAGGTTGGAAGAGGCTCTGAGCAACATGATCTAGTTAAAGATGTCCCTGCTTACTACAGAGGGGTTGGGCTAGATGACCTCTAAAGGTCCCTTCCAACCCAAAGCATTCAGTGATTCTATGATTTTCCACCTGGTTCTGGGGCAAACTAGAAACTTAGCATGCTAGCAGTCCTGGGCCATAGCTGATGCCATGTCATGGCATTACATGGAGCTTCAGATGATTTGATAGCAGAATGAAGTGGATCTGTTTTTGGTATATGCCACTAAGGCTTCACAGGTCTGCAATTTAAGGAATTCCCCTCCTTAGAAGCATCTTCCAGATACAGTATTCCAGATGACAGGAGTCTTAGGGAAGAAGATGCTGGAGAGATCTGCTGCTGTTGCTGCCCCAACCATCAGTGAGTTACAGGCCAGAATAACACTCTAGTGAGCATTAGTAGGGTTTCTATACATTCTTTTTGAGTGAAACATAGACCTTTTCTAACATCACATGCTTGGTGATATTGGCAATCTATGCAGAAACATGGCACATGCATTTGGGAGTGGTGGAGAGCTACCATGTCCTCAGATGACCATCTCCCATGGCAACCATAGC
Source organism: Scopus umbretta (assembly GCA_013400535.1). NCBI lineage: Eukaryota > Metazoa > Chordata > Aves > Pelecaniformes > Scopidae > Scopus > Scopus umbretta. Next base: position 21,392 of record VZTL01005367.1, read on the forward strand.
AGACAAAGCAGCAGCCACTGAGGATTATGGCTAAATAAGAACCAGCTACTTCATTAACCAGAGTGCTGTGTCCTGAGAAATGATAATGCAACAGCTGTAATAGATGCTCAGGTGCTTGTCTTCCTAACCAGAATGACATGGCTGCCCATGCCCACATGCTCCAGCCAGCTTCTTCCTCAATAGAGCACATAAAACACCACTAAAACACCAAAACTGGTGTTTTGTATCTTAGCCATACAACAAAGTTTCACCACCACACTCCTGAAAGCAACTTCTGTGGCTGATCTGTAGAGGCACTCCAACCCAATGGAGAAACTACCATGGCAAATAACCTCCTTCTCTGTCTTCTCAGACCCAGAGGGGATGCAACTCACAGTTTTGGCATAGTCCCAAGGCAGCCTTGGGCAGCAGCCTCAGCTGCTTTCACCTGCTTCTTCCATGTGCAGGTCCCTCAAATCTCTGCTGCCCTCCAGCACCCTTGCTCTGCTTTTCAGTCAGACCTTTCTGGTCTCAGAGGTGTCTGTGTATGATTCTTGCATGTTGTGCAGGGAGGTTTGCATCAGTAGTGTGAGATGGATACTTCTCAGTTCCTCACACAGGGTAGGGCTCAGGGTCTGCCTGATTGGGGAGGTACAGCAGCCTCATCAGATGCTTGATCTGGCCCCCCTCCCCTTAGATGAAGCAGAGAAGTGCTCTTCTCACAGTGACCCTCTCACAACACAGGTTATCTGGCTCCTTCCCACCTTGTGCTGTTCCACTTGAGGTATTGTTAGAGACAAAAAGGAACTAACCTTTATTTTTTACCCTGATTAAAAATCTCATCAAAATACCATAGACTGATTATTATTAGTCCAGTTACAATATTGCTTGCAATTACAATAATGCTTATGCTTGAAATGAATACAGGAAAGCTTTGTTAATAATAATACCCTTGAAGAGATAGGACTGGATGGGAGGAAAAGTTTTTTCACCACGAGAACAAAAAAGCAGTGAAACAGGTAACCTAGAGAGGCTGTGCAGTCTCTGTCTTTGGTGGTTTTTGCAACCATGTGGGAGATCAGACCAAGCAGTCTGAACTTGTAGCTATCCCTACTTCAAGCAGGAGGTAGGACTGTATGAACCTCTGTTCTCCCTTTGAATCTGGATTATCCTCTGATGATGAGACAGATGGCACTCACAGGATGCTCCTGGCACTCACAGGATGCTCCTGGATGATACCCAGCTGGAGCTCAGGTGCTATGCTGCAGGGAGGGCTGCCCTGATATTAAGGGAATGGGTCAGCAGGAGCCTCATCAACTGCACAGGCAAAGGCCAGTCCCTGCACCAGGGACAGCATCACCCCCTGCAGCAAGAAGTCTGGGTGCCCAAAGGCTGGGCAGCAGCTTTGCAAGATAGGACCTGGGTAAGGGATGCAAGTCCAACAATAGTCAGTGGTATGTTGTTGTGGCAACGGTCACTACCAGCAGACTGTGGTCTCTGGGCCAGACTGGAGCCTGTAGGGTGGGGAAAGCCATTCTTCCCCTCTACTTGACACTTATTAGACACCAGCAGGAGGACCAGGTCCACTTTGGGGCTTCAGTGCAAAAGTGCAGCCTATAGGAGGAATAAGCAGATACAGGGTACGAAGGAGGGCTTTAGAAATATTGCCCAGGTGTGTGGGGATGGTTTAGAAAAGCCAAAGCTCAGCTGCAGTTGAAACTGGTGAGGGACACCAAGGGCACCAAGAACTTCTACCGCTACTGTAGCAATAAAACATTGTCCAGTTTCTTAGCGGGTCAGTGGATTTAATGAAGTAGACACAAGCTGAGGTAGTCAAAGCCTCAGTTTCTACCAACAACATCTCCCAAGCCTCTGTGCTAATGAAAGAGTTCAAGGAGGAAAGGAACTATGAGTAGTATGTGAGGATTGAGTCAGGGATTATATGTGAGAACTCAACAGCTACAAGTCCTTGGGACCCTATGGGCTGTATTTGAGGGTGCCAAGGCAGCTGGCCAATGTTCTTGCATGGCCACTGTCTGTCATTTTGAAGGCTCGGGGAGATTTCTGATATAACTGAAGAAAGTTTCACCCATCTTCAAAAAAGCCCCAAAAGTCAACTCAGGGAAATAGTCTCACCTTGGTGCCTGGAAAAATCATGGAGTGAGTCACCTTGGAGCACGATTCTCCATACACACAGAAGGTAACTGGCAACAGTCAGCATGGAGTTACCAAGGGTAAGTTATGCTTGATCAACCTGCTTACCTGATATGATGGAATGACTGCATTTGTGGATGGGGGAAGAGCAGTGCATGTCATCTATCTTGACTTCAAGAAAGCTCTCAACAGTCTCCCACAATATTCAAGTCAGTATGATACCATCTAGATAGATACAAGACTTGAGGGGTAAACAACAGGTTGGAAGTTTGGGCCCAGAGGGTAGTGGTTAATGGATCCTCCCATCCCACCACATTTTTCTTTTGAATCTGATTTTTCCTAGGTTCCTGTCACACTATGGTGGTTACTTGCAGGGCATTTTTCCCCCAGGAGAGCTGCAGCCCATACTTCTGCTGCGTCAGAATGAGGCTGATCCTCGAGAGGACCCATCATATACACTCCAGCTTTATTGCTCACACCAAATGCATCAGGGAAGAGGAAGGGAGTGCAGCCTGTGGTCAGTATGTAACATGTGTGGCAGTGGGAATGGGCTGTTCAGAATTTAGGGCTAGGGAACATTTAGAAGAATACAGATTTGGTAACTTTGGTCCAGTATTGTTTCACTGATTATGAAGTGATTGCAGGGGGAATACATCAAATCCTTGACTGCTTACGTTAAATCTTTAAGCATGGAATCTATGATCAGCTCTGTCCTGAAGTCATCAGCATGCCTGATTTTTTTATATTCCCCCCAAATAATTTGAAGCAATATGAATGTAGGGACGTTTTTAAAATGGGTCAGTAATCTGCATATTCAAAAGGAGGGGGGTTTTTTGATCCATTTTTTGTTTGAGTACCACTGTTGTAAAAGCAGTTGAAGATGCTGTACACAGTCTACCCCCAGTTCTAAGATTATTGGCAAGAAACGGTGCTATGTAATCTAAATAACAGGGACAGTAACATCAGTTTCGATGGTAGTGTCACAGCAGTGACAGATCTGACGGACCCAGAACTCTCTGAGTGGTGCAAAAGCTTTATGTGAACAGTGCGGGTGGTCCATGAATTGGAAAAGCATGTTATGTGATATTCCACTGTCTGAGAGTCTGCTACATGTTAATATGTCATCATTTTGTGTGAGAGGAAAAATGGTGGTGGGCTCTTATCATTGTCAGATGACAATCTCTAATAACCCAGGGCCCATTTCCTCCTTTTATACAATGAGTATTAGGTTCAGCGTGGCAGGAAGGTGTTTGGGTCAATAAATTTTTGTGAGGTTTGTCATTTATGGTACAAACATGTTTAAGGCTGTCAATATTACTGCTAGCTCTACCTGCCATGTGCCTGTGAGAATAACATGGGCATAAGAATAAGGTGCCCTAACTCATGTGCATGGAAGTTCCCAGCCTCAGCATCCATTTCCTAGAATCTTTAGATATTTTTAACTCATAAAACTAAGCAGTCTTTCCCAAGCACTGCAATCCTAGGACTACAAGTGTTACTCCCCCTCCCCTCCTTTTTTTAACACTGTTGAAAACAAAAATTATATGACCCATTCCTCAGCGTGAATATTATGTGTGCCAGGGAACAGTGGTAGCTGGATGCTTCCTCAGGAAGCATAAACTGAGCAAGATAACAGAGTCAGCAGGCCTAGTGCCTCACTGTCCAGATCACAGTCCTGCACTATGTGAGCAAGACAAGCAGGGAAGCCATGGAGATGGTAGCCAGGTTGAACTGAGAGTCCAGATCATAAGGCAAGTCTGGTCCAGGGTTCAAGTCGAATGAGTCAGGTCTGGGGTCAAGCCAAGAAGCCAATCTACAGGTCAGGGTCAGGTTTGGTGAGGGTAAGCAGGATCAGATACACCCCAGTGATTGTTGTCCAAGATGAAAAAGCAGTTCTTGGAATGCACAAAGTAATGAAGGAGAAAATTTTTGACCTGCAAGAACTGATTTGTCACCAACAAGACGTGAAACTTTTGAGAGGCTGCAGGAGTGAGACTATGGTGATGATCTTCTCCCATGCTATGAGAGAGATGGTGATGAAAAAGTGTGAGTGGACTGCAGTATGGAAAATGACACTGGCCTCTGCAAGTTCACGTTCCTGTTTGTGTTCCGCAAGTCTAAGACTGTAGTGCTAATGGGCACTATGCTAATAGCATAGGGAGACTTCAAAATAAAATTTGAGGAGAAAGGTGTTCAGTGAGGTTACTGTCTTTCTCATTTCACATGACTCGTGTCTACTTTGCTACAAAAGAACCTGTACAAAAAGTAAGTTACATGCAGACAAGCACTATGTTATCTCTTTTTGCATCCAATATGATTTATATCTTATCTGTTAATAGGCTTCCACATTCCCACAGTCTTTTAATAAATTACTATCCCAAACTCATTTAATGTGAATTATGAAAGTTTCTGCACTTGCCTCTGAGCTTGTTTTTTATAGGACATTGACCATCACGCTGCTGCAAGCCAGCATGAATAACATCTTGGTTTGATTGTAAGGGAACACACTGCGAACACAGTGTTCCAACAACCATGAACTGCACTTGCTCCACAGGCCATTTCATTGCAGAACAGCTAGAAACGCTGGTGCTCTCTCCTGTGCTTTGCGCTTGCTGTCTCCAAACAACTCCACCTCCAAACAACAACCATCATATGTACATACAATAAGAAGTTGAGCTTGGTTTTGGCTGATAATTAGCCTTAACATTTTTTTAGTTTTCTTTCATGATTTGTACACAGTTTAGGGTAACTGTAGTGGACCTAACCAGAAGACTACTCTCCATCAAGAAGGTAGTGATCCACAGAACAGTTGACCTGAGCAGGCACAAGCCTGTGTTGTGACCAACAGGCATAAGCAAGGTTAATGAGACAGGTCCAAGGTCAAGCCAGGAAAGCCAAACAGCACCCCAGGAACAGTGCTAGGGACAGGAACACCTAATAAATACATCACTCAGGCAAGGACTAAAGGCCCAGGACTGAGCTTAAATGGAGCCCCTGGGCCAAAGGCATGAGTGAGGCCCCAGATGAAGCTGGTCAGGGTGATTAGGGACTATTAGTGCTCTCAGGTCCTTGATGAATTCTTGACATGGCATAGAGCTAATCAGGGGGAAATATTTGACCTGCAAAAAGAGCTGAGTTGCTGTTGCTAACAAGACGTAAACATTTTGAGGGGCAATTGCAGATCACAGAAGGAGGAGATCATGGTGCTGGCCTGTCACATTTTCTGTGATGAAAAGGGGAAGATTTATCTCTGTGTCACTTAGGGGCTTAGGGGTACCTTATCAGTGTATAAATACCTGACAGGAGGGTGTAAAGAAGATGAAGTCAGACACTTGGTGTTATCCAATGGATGAACAAAAGACAATAGGCACATATTGAAATACAGTAAAAGAGCTGCATCTCAAAATATACTATACATAACTCAAAATATATGGTGCTATTTAAGAACCCCCAAGGTAAGTTCTGGGTTGTGTCCTTAGCCAGGCAGATGTATGCCAGCAAGGCCCACTTCTTTTTAGAAGTATTTAAAGTTGCTACTTAAGCACAATATGTCTTTTAAATAGTTTAAATTTTGAGCATTTTTTGTTTCGATTGTCAGTTTGAATACTTCCGGAGGATTTTAGACTAAGAACTGATTTTTTTCTGCCAGTGCAGCTGGCCATTTACATATTGAAAACAGCTACCAGCATTCAGCGCTTGACAGGGAGGACCCAGACCAACATCCTGCCTTGCCATCAGGGCAGGCTTAGGAGAATGATGTCCCACTGTCTGACCAGTGACCTGTGCCTTCTGGAGCTGTTGATCGGTTAGCGCTCAGGGCTATGCTGTCAGTCACTCAGGTATATACCTAGAAATGTTCCTCTGTCATAGGGGTTTGTGGAGAAAAAAAAAGGAAAGCTGTTTTGTGTCTGTCTTCACATTGAGTCAAAAGGTACATATCTCCTCTGGTTTATTTCTATCACATTACCAAATATGCTGTCCACAAGCATATTAACAGTGGTGGTCAAAGCCCCTGCAAAGTGAATTTCTGCTTTCATGTCTTCTGTTTTAATCAAGGAAAGATGATCAGCATGTTGCTGATCTGGAGGCAGGTTGAAGGCAAACAGGGTATAGCCAGGGGTGAACCCTTCCCTGTTGGTTGACAGTATATGTGGTCTTTCATAGGGCTGCCAATCCTCTGTATGAGCTGCAGGTATTCTCTCACACAACAGCCGTTGCTAAAATCAAGCTGCAGTGGTTTCACTAGGGTTTGTTCACCATCCACATATAGAGCCACAAAATTTATATCTTAGTGTTTAAAGCTGAAAGGGTTCTAAGCATAATTGCTGCTAAAAGCATCGTTATCTATCAACACAATAACAACAAGCTCAGGCAGCTGTCCCAGAGACCAGTTTTCCTGGTTGCTGATATGGCTGCCTGCCTGTTATGTTGAAGGATTTCATGCCTACCCAGTCAACCGGGTATTTAGTGTTGGCCATGTGTAAAGGCTCAGTGTGTCCCAAATGCACCCTGTGTGCCACCCACACTCTCTTCACAAACAGCAAGCCGTAGGTAATAACTAGCTTGTAGGCCCCTGTTGCCAGGGAGCTCATCAAACAAATGCTCTCTTTGCTGTGCATCAGCCTAATTTTTACATCCACTCAGTTCTACAAAAGCTTGTCTTGAAAGAACAGATCGCAGCGGAGTGGCCTCAAGTGCTCAGTCCTCCTACTCTGGGCCATCAGAGCTGAGCATTGCCGAGACTGCTTTCCATTTTCTGCTTTCTGCTGCCTAGCTGTGTCTTTGCAGAACAGCCCCGTGGAGAAATGTGTGGCACGTGTCACTGCTGTAACCGGGGAGTGACACAGTTAGCGTGCAGGAGGGCTAGCAGTTGTTGCTCTGGTGTGTAAGTATATCTCCCAATGTCACTGACTGAAAACAGAGGCAGGCAGGGTTCACAGCCTCACTGGCACTGAGGTTGGATCCACCAGCTTTCATAGGTTTGCAGCGAAGGTACAGCAGAGTGTTGTTCAGACCTCTCTAATCTTCCCCATTCCTGGCTATGAAAAAATCCAGAGGTGCAGAGTGCCATGGTGGAGAGTGGAGGCATCTCCACAAACAGGCTTTTCTCTATGCTGGTCTGCACTGGGGACACTTTGAACAAATCTAGTTTGGATTTGCTATATTGTTCTGAGCAGCCTTAAATGTAAGCCATCCCTTTTAAAAAATATCTCATTTTCTAGTGGTAGAGCAGGCCCTCTTCTTTTCTGGGCTTTCAGTTTCTTTTGCACCATTTGGCCTGGGGTTGTTCTTTTTCTCCTTCCCCACCAGACTGCTGTCTTGTGCCTCCTGTCCTCATCTTTTTAAAAGGCAGGCACAGGCCGTCCCTGTGCCAGGAGGCATGACAAGTCTCTCTTTCTTTTAAAACTTTTTATTTGAATGTAAATAAGCCACAAGCCCTCCTTGATTTGATGGTGTTTCCAACTTTCCCAGCATGGCCTTGGAAATGTGTACAAACATAGTTTTTGCAATGTCTTGAGTGATACTTTCAACATGTGCCTTAACAGTTTCTAAACCCCATTTCAAAAGTTGTCTGGCCTTTCTACAGCTGAAGTATGTGGAATGTACCTTCTACATACACAGAATATATGGCGGGCTACAGAGTATACGACCTACATCTGTGGCATACACAGCAGGAATGCCTGGAAAAACAGGGAGACCATTGTTAGCCTGGACTATATAATTCATTTACAAGGCTGGGTCCCTGTAACAATTTATTTCTACCATGTTGGCAGGGTTTCTTAAAATAACAGAGACTTCCAGGGCTGCATTTTAAAGCAAAATAAGATGTGCTTGTTCTGGTCAGTTTTTATTTCAATCCTGATTGTGTCATTCTGCAGGCAGTATACTGGCCGACAGTGCAGCTTGCCACCCATCGTGGAAATGATCTCATTGTTATTACTGCTGGTTGGAACACAGTGCAGTAATGCAAAGAAAAAGTTCCCAACAATCTGGTACTCTACAAGATGTGTGTATAGGTTGAGTAAGATAAACCCTCTGGTGGTGCCTGCCACCAAGTGAACTTTTTTTTTGCAGGAGCCCCTGGCAAAGTCCCCCCAGATATGTGCTAAAATCCTAGTTTCAGAAAAGGAGTGCTGTGGTTTAACCCAGTAGGCAGCTAACCACCCCACAGCCATTCATTCACTCCCCCCACGCCCCAGTGGGATGGGGGAGGGAATAAAAAAAAAAGAAGTAAAAGTCATGGGTTGAGATAATGACAGTTTAATAGGACAGAAAAGGAAGGAATAACAACAACAACAACAACAACCAAAATAAGTGATGCACAATGTAACTGCTCACCACCCGCTGACCGATGCCCAGCCAGTTCCTGAGCACTGGTCCCTGCCCCCCCCAGCCAACTCCCCCAGTTTCTGTACTGAGCGTGATGCCATATGGTATGGAATAGCCCTTTGGCCAGTTGGGGTCAGCTGTCCTGGCTGTGCCCCCTCCCAGCTTCTTGTGCACCTGGCAGAGCAGGGGAAGCTGAAAAGTCCTTGACTGGTTTCAGCACTACTTAGCAACATCTAAAACATCAGTGTTCAGCATTTTTCTCATACTAATTCCAAAATACAGCACTATAGAAGCTACTAGGAAGAAAATTAACTTTATCTCAGCTGAAACCAGGACAAGGTGTAAGGATTTGCATCTGTTTTAAGCTTTGCTTTCCATGACAGGTTTGCAGACCAGGCCTGCAGCTGGAGACTGGATGGCTGAATCTTTGTTGTGAAGGTTAATAACGTGGTTCACATATTCCACCAAAACAGATGACCTTTCCACAAGGTATATTGCCATGTGTACTGCCCAGCAGTGATATTTCAAAGGTGACATTTTTCACTGATGTCATTCCAGCTGTGTGGGTATTGTACTTCTTCTAGCCCCATCTTCTACTTGCATGATCTCCAGGGATGTCACCAGATTCATGGTGAAGACTGAGACTGTGGTCTGTGGGAAAATTCTGGTGCCGGCATTTCTGGGTATCAAAACGTATAAACCACTGTCCACCATCCTACTTTTCTCCTTGCTCTAACCCAATCACCAGACGTCCTGGTCTTGGGAGGCTTCTATGCAACTGTTAATTATCTGGGGTAAGCCACACCACATCAACAGCAGCTGGTTTTTCCTTCCTTTCCCTTTTGCAGTGATGACCCTCTCAATTTTGTAGAGTCTGCCCTTATTTAGATTCACTTTTTGAAGTTCTTCTGCATAAAATGTCCCTTTGATTGTTTCATGACTGTGATCAATTGAGTGGTACATGGGTACCCCTTTTCACAATTTTAGCTACTTTGAAAATTTCAACCATGATTGCTTATAGCACTTCTCAAATCTCTCTTTTCTTTCAGACACCCTTACATGACCTCCCTTTTTGATTAAAGATGCAGATTCTTTGATTTAAATTTTTAAATTTAAATTCTCACAAAGTTTAAAGATTTCACTTCCACAGGTTCTGTGTCTGTGATAGTTCTGTGGCAGCTATGGTTATAGATCCTTATAAACCCTGATAATGTATCAGTGTAGCATAAAGTGTTGTGCACTATAAAATATCTCCACATCTTGGTTTTGAGTGCCCTGTTAAAATGCTCTGTGATGGAGGCTTTACTTCATTAATAGTAACAAAGCAGTGAATGTTATACAGCTTTAAATGCTTTTTTGAAGACTGGCTTAAAAATATCTTTTCCCAGTCAGTCTGTAACTTCTGAAGTGGTGTGCCCTTGGTAAAAATGGTTCTGAAACAGGCCTGACTATTATATGCCGTGGCCTGCATAATATACCTGTCACCATGAAGGTGCACTTAACACCATCCCTGTGTTTGGAAAACTGTTGCACATCCACCAAGACTGCCACAGTCATGTTGTTTATTTTAAAGTGCTTTCTTGCTGCCTTACATAAGCTTTAGGCATCCCACTTTGCAAGCCACGCTGCCACTTGGCTTTTGTTTGGAGAGGGGATTTGCCCTTTAGCTACTTCAAACAGGTGATTTATATCCCCCAAAGCTTCCCATTTTCCCAGGAGCGTAATGTCTTCTAACAGGAGCTGTGGCACAGACATGTCTACTAGCACACCACTATAACACACATTAAGAAATGAAACACTGAACAATATGTTTAACTCATACACAGAAAAATTTTATTAACTGGGTGTGAGGAGTAATGATTGCTGGTCAGGCTTCTCCTGCTCCAGCACTGGTGAAGTCTCTCCTGTATGTCCTTCATTATCATTTCCTATTAGGGATCTTGCATTACAGTTTATAATGGGTATGACTAGAAGACATCACGGTCCTTCCATGTCTTGAAGCTGGTTTACAAAGAAGCAGCTGTAGTAAAGTTGACTTTTCTGCTTTCCCTTTGTTGTTTAGGATGAGTATTCTTCCTTCTGCGCCTGACAAGGTACCATCACAGGGGTCAGTGGAGTCTGTATGCAGCATTGTGATAGCTATGCTGATTCACAGGAAAATTAGTGTTTGATTTTGGGGGAAGGAAAAAGTAAAGTATTCCCAAATTACAAACCACATCAGAGAATGTGGTCCCTAAGTGATGTGCTAAGAAGAGAAGTTAAACACATGATTGGAAAGACCAATACCTTGTTTGTTTTCAGATTCCACCACAGTCAAACTCAATCTGAAGACTTCATAGTTGATATTACAGTTGAATGCATACTATACTGCACTAAAATGTTCTGTTTTGCTCTTTTGATGCTGTGTTATCTGATAATTCGTAAACATACTTATGTTTTCCCATTTGTTCTCCCAAGCTAGTATCCTAATGACCTGGATAATTAAACATTTAAATCCTATTTTTGGGTCAGCAAATGTTTTAAAGCATGACAACATAAAGAAATTGATCTAACCAAAAGTTTAAATTCCGTGTTTTAATTTCTTAATTTCAATATTAATTTGATGCCAATTTTTAATATGGATTGTTCTTTCTTTTAAATGCAGTAATTTAACAGACTAATATATTCATGAATAACTGTGATTTTAATTAGCATATATCCAGAACATGTTTATTTTGTCAGACCGTTTGTGATTAGAATTAAAAAAACTTTGCAGTCAGCAAGCTGAAAACATTTCTAACACTAGGTGTATTTTGTGTGACATTCAGAAAGAGCTTTTTCGCCAAGCAAAGTGTTTCATTCCCTTTTCTTACATTTTGTGACTGACACAATCTCAGTCACCACGGAATGATGAAAACAGCATTTGACTGAAAAATCTGATTGTTCAAATGAAAAATGAGATTCTGTTTTTTTCACCTCCCAGCTGTCATATTAAATTCAGTTATGATCAAGGATGAGAGAACGTCATTACAGTTTTGTATCTGCTTTTTTGTGACCACTCTTCACAGTTCAGTACATGGGCAAAAAGCTCAATATATGTACAAATGGGATGTTACTTAACTTCACTTTCTTGCCTCCAATGGCTTGTCTAAGTCTGCAGTGGAACAGTGAAAATGTGCATTGATTTCTGGCAACATACTTTGTCCATTATGGGAAGAAATACAAAGATCCAGTCTGAAAGTTTATAATTTCATGATCTTTCATGAGCATTCAATTAACATGGATTTCATAATGCAATCACACTAGTAGAAGAACTACAGCGACAATGTTGTGATTTTTAATCAAATTCATTTTAATTTAATTCATTTTATTATGAACCTATTTCATTACAAATACAAATTAGTACACTTCTGTACAAAATATTGCTTACTGAATGAATTACCTATAAGCAATACGTATGCGGCCTTCCAGTATATAAAGGGGGCTTGTAAGAAAGGTGGCAAGAAACACAGAGAGACACACAGATTTACCAAGGTCTGTAGTGTCAGGGCTAATGGTTTTAAACTGAAAGAGGGTAAATTTAGATCGGATGTAAGGAAGAAATTCTTTATGATAAGGGTGGTGAGACACTGGAACAGGTTGCCCAGAGAAGTTGTGGATAACCCATCACTGGAAGTGTTCAAGGTCATGTAGGATGGGGCTTTGAGCAACTTGATCTAGTGAAAGATGTTCCTGCTCATGACAGGGTGGTTGGACTAGATAATGTTTAAAAGTCTCTTCCAACCCAAACCATTCTATGATTGTATTCTCTAAATTGCATCTAAATTGTAAATCATGTACAGTTACACTTTTGCTGTTAATCAAAGGAGGAGACCGGAAAACTGTCATTCATGTTCACATAAATTAAATTCTCCTAAGTTCAAAATATGAATCCAAATGTCCATAAAGAAGAACATTAAAAGTAATAACATTACAAAGTGGTAAACAAAAAAGGAAACTAACAAAAAAGTGAATGTACAGAAAGTTGTGGTAAAGGTTAAGAACATTCATTTTGCAAAAAGAACAAGAGCTAGGGCATGTAGATTTTATGAACAGAGAATGATTTATTGTCAGAGGTGGTAAGATAGCACTTAAAAAATATATCGGCACATGATGATCTGAGAAGGCACTGTAGACACATGGTTAGAAAGTCACTGTGGGACTGGGTGAGACAGGTCTAAATCTTGGTGAGAGTGCCTTAGTTATTTGGTAAAAGAAAGAGAATTGCTTCTTTTCTGGTAGTATACATAGCAGGTCCACTTTGTTTGGCTCTGTGCCAGGTAATGCACTATGATCTGTGTATCTCTGTTAGGCTGCATACTGTTTATCCAAGGTTCAAGCAGATAAATTCAGATCCTTGACTCTGTACCTTAGTAAACATTTGGTGAAAATAGTATATGATGTCTGGTGTTCCTGAATTCCATATCCCTCTTTGATATCTTGCTTCTCAATCATACCCCTGACTCAAACCACAACACAGTTTCATCCCAGAGCTGAAGATATTTTTGTAAGTAAAAGCAGCAAGTGTGTCCTACTGTTGTTCACAAAAAGGCAGCAACTGGCATATTAACAGATACCTTCAAAAATACTGCAGAGTCTGCCAAAGCTAAGCATGAATACAAATATTCATTGTATGAGCAATCTGATCTCTATGTCTCCTTCAATTTTTGCTCTTTCCTGGTCTTCTGTTTGAAAAGTTCTAGTCATTTCCACCTGTGGCCTCTTGCTGCTCATCCATCTGGGCACCAGTCACACAACCAGAGAAGAAGGGAGCAGGTCAAGGATGAGGGAGAGGGAAGTATGGCCTCAGGTGGTAGCCTTCTCCATCCTTCTGATCAAGTGGAAGGGCTTGGGTAAGAGAAAATTGATCTGGTACAGCAGAACCTACAATCACGTAACAATGCAGATTGGAAGGGACTTCCAAAGGTCATTTAAACCAATGCCCAGCTTAAAGCAGGCCTAATTTGATCAGGCTGCCCAGAGACTTGTCTAGTCAAGACTTGTCTAGTCAATTCTTGAAAACCTCCAAGGATGGAGATTCCACAACCTTGCTGAGCAACCTGTTCCTGTAATTGACCACTCTCAAGGCTAAAAAAAAAATCCTTATATTTAACCTGAATTTGTCATGATCTGGTTTGTGTCTGATGACTCTCTTCGTACCAGTGTACAACTCCAAGTAGAGCCTAGCTCTATCTTCTCTCTGTCCTGCTGTTGAGTAGTTGAATAAGGTCTCTCTTTACCTTTCTCTTCTTAAGCCTGGCCCACTTCTCAACTCTTTTTGTATGTCATGTGCTCCAGCTGCTTCACCGTCTTTGTGGCCTTCCATTGGACTTCACCAGTATGTCCATATCTTTCTTGTCATGGGGAACCCAAAACTAGATACAGCACTTCAGATGTGATCTCACAAATCCTGACTAGAGGGGAAGGATCACTTCCCTGGACCTGCTGGTTGCATTCTTGCTAATACAACCTAGCATGTGATTGGCCTTTATTATAAGGATGCACTGCTAACTCAGGTTCAACTTGTTCACCAGCACCACCACATCCTTTCTGGAAATGTGGTTCCTTGATAGCTGTCCCCGAGCCTGTACTGTTGCAGTGGTGAACAGTCTGATACCTTCAGAAAGCTTTGGTTCCTTTGATCATGGCACTTCATTTGATGAAGATGAAGGTCTACTAGGAGAAGATGGTATCCACCTGATAGTAAGGAGAACATTGCTGTGAATAGGCTTACTAATGTAAAAAGAAGGTCTTGAACTATGCTCAGGAACGGGGACTTCAATACAGAGGCAAGGGAGGAAGTGGTGCTTATGAAGGAGGTAGCACATGGAAGAAAGTTACAAGGAGGACTTTTCACTTTCCTGTTCAAAAGGAAGGGCATTCAAAGGTGTATCTCAAACGTCTGGACATTAATGCACAGAGTTTTAGCTACAAGCAAGAAGCATTGGAAGTGCATGCACGTCACAGAGCTCCTTCAACATCAGAGAATTGCGTGAACATGTAGCTAATAATAAGAATTTTTCATTCTATACAAAGTGAACTTCATGAGGGAAACCAGCAGATATAAAGATGTTGTGGTTTAACCCCGA
>VZTL01005368.1:0-22906 GCA_013400535.1 Scopus umbretta
CCAAACTATTCTATGATTCTGCGATTCTGTCAGATGGGCAGATGCTGTGTGAAAGAAAGATATATTCTTTGACTTGGCAGATGGCCATTCTGATTGTTCATCAGATGAAGAACCATGAGGAATAAGTATAAGAAACATTATGTGATGTTACCTCTTATGCACCCTTTTTGCAAAAGCTCTAGAGAAACACTCCCATGCACGCACATTTAATAGTATCCAAAGCTAGGGAACTAAATATGAATGTAAGAGACAAAATATGTAGCGTAATTTTCCAAAGTCACCCACGAGCTCGGCTGGATGTCTGTGTTTATTTACCCCCCAATCCATCTGCTTCTGGGTAGTCAGCACCTCCCCATGCAGAAAGGCATAGTGATATGTGTGTTCTGTGGGGTTGTCTGTTGGCAAAATATTAATTCAGAAAATGACACAATTATTTGACGTAGCAATAAGCATGGGAAATGAAGACGGAATGAACCTGTGATCGATCTAGTCATGAACTGGACGGTAGCCATTGGAGTTAATCACAGTGTGGGGAGATAATGCCTGTGAATGTAAATGGTAAGAAATGAGGAAGAATGCTTTTAAGCTGTGCTGAATTAATTCATAGAACTCACTGATGCAGAATATTATCTGTGTAGAAATTATAGGGTAATCAGTCCCAACACTTCCCAGCAAAATCTGAACTGTCAATGAGGTCTGTAGTGAATCTCTCCTATCCTAACCTTGTAGTTCTGTGCTTTGTGTGAATTATTGAACATTTTGTGCCTTGCTGTCAACAAACCAATGAATATCATCTGAGGACACCAGGTTACATGACCCTCATGATATTTTTATGCCTTTCATTCCACATAGAAATCTTTGCTGTCTGGGACTTATATTTTTGTTTAAAATTTTGGTTGTGGGTTTTTCTTTTTTTCTCCCTTCCCTCTGTGCATCCATGGACACAAAGCCATGTTCATTCCCACGGAGAAGAAACAAACCTAAAGGTGTTCACTAGCTCTCTTTGCTGGCTTCTGCTAGGTTTTGTCAGGAATAGGAGAAAGCAGAAATCCTCTGTGCAAATCTTCCACTGACACAGAGTCTTTGGGGTCTGTGAACCTGTTACATAAATGCAGTACTGTCTGGCGTCAGGGTATGCCAAGGCCATCATGGGCACTACCTGCTCGCTCTGGCTCCTCAAGTCTCCTCTCTTTCCCTGTGCCAGTTCATATTTGGCCCTCATGATTTCATGATTACCGGCAAAAAAATTAACAGTTAGTCATCTTAAACTTCACTTTCCAATGTCAGTAAAAGAAAAAACATGTATACTTATTTCCTTCATTATTAGTCATGTTGTGAATGTAAAATGTTTCATGCTTATGTAAAAATTCATGCACTGATGCTGAATGAGGTGCCAACCTTTCATACACTGTCAGTGAAACTTGATCTAGTGAAAAATCTTCTTTCTGTCCTTAAATTCATTTTGAAGAATAGCTTGGGGATTACGTAAATACTTCTGGACTCACACGTGTGCTAGTTCACAGATATCCAGGCAGTTTTAAAGCAGCTGCGGGCTCAGCCTGAGATGAAAGTGTTACAGTTCATCAGGTAGAAAGCAGTGATGTCTCAGCTAATAAGCATGTTTCTGTTCTTCACATAATTAAAATGAACAGGTGCTGCACAGACCACTGGCTTCATCAACATGTTCTCTCTATCATGGAGCTGTTTTCACCTCATGTGAGTAAGATATGTGAAAAGTCAAGAGTCTCTGCATGCTCCCAAGAACATTCACTTGTGCAAATGGACCTTATCCAATTAAAAGTAATGTCATGAGCTATTAGCAGCCAGTCCCCAGTATTGAATCATCTTTGATACATCAAAATGAAGCAATATGTTATCCAACAAAATTAAAATCTCCACAAAATAAGTCCACATGGCCAAAAACTCTTTTGGTAAATGATACTTTTTTTTTTTTTTTTAAGAGAGCTTTGAAGGATACTTCAGCTGTGTGATGGTGTGTCCTTTTTAAACATGCCTATGATCGTTGTATTAGAGGAAAAAAAAACATGTCCCGTGTGTGGTTTATTTTGGGGTGTTGTGTTTAATGACAGTTTCAGTAAAGCTTCCTGAGGCTTAGTGTCCCTTTCATTTCTGTTCTTCTTGCTAATCTCTGCAGAAATGATACGGACTTGGGTACATGGTTAAAAAATGAGAACTCCTAAGTGCTTTTGTCTGTGCTCGCTTACACAGATATTGTCTTCCTGTAGCTTTTCTTGAAGACATTCTGTAGCTGAAGAAGTTTTTGCCTGAAAGAAGCGATCAGGCCAAATGTACATAAAGTCTGGGTTGGATTAACAGCTCTCAGGTTCTCTGTCACAAGTACATCAGGCATCGCAGGCTGAGCTAGAATCACACAGTAAATCTTTACCTTCTATGAAAAAAAGTCAAGTGCAAGATTCACTTGATTCAAGAAAAAAGCATACTGCACTTGTGTTTTAGGAACTGCACTTGCTAATGAGCAATAGATCTGTCATTACTGTCGTATTATGGTCTGTCTTTAACTGAACTAATGCTCAAAGAGGGTAAGAAGTGCTTATATTTTAAAGCCTATAGTCTTACACTTCCTGATCCTCTAACACTGGAAGACAGATCTTTTATCCAATGAAATACAGTTTACTATATACTTGTGACGCCGCTGATGAATGACATTGCACAGATGTAACATGACAGATCAAGACAAAAGCAGCGGTGTTTCTCCAATCCTTCTTTCCCCTGATTAATCTTATTGCTTCTGGTTATGATTTATCCCAAGCCAGGATTTCTTCTGCTTTGAGCATGATACTTTTCAAATATCTATGAATGTGGATCACATTGTGCTTGATCATGTCTAGAAAAGCAGTATGTATTTAGGACTTCATTCTTGAATTTGATACATGAAGATCATGATGGCCTTCTTCTACAGAAACCAACAGGATTGCTGTGACTGACACAAAGCCAGAGTAATGGAACAAAGATAAGATCTTTGATTATTTTCCTGTCTTCTTAGGAGAAAACCTTCAAAGAAGTTAAGGACAGCTCTGGCCAGACAAGGAATTCTCAGAAAAGAAATCAGTAGTCCCAAACCACAAAGAACGTTTACCATAAAGCACAAAGAACCTTCAGATTTCAGGGAATGAACAAACGCTTGTTACTAACTTTATTTCAGCATGAGAGGCTTATTTGGTTGACCAACTATGATGAAGACCAAAAGCAAAGTATGCCTTAAAAGTTCTGTTTCCTATCAAGCCCTCTGATCCTTTGCACCCAAATTATTCAAGTTCCTGTTTTATATATTTTAAGTTAGACTCTGATCTTAGTCACATTGCTGTAAATAGGATGTAACTAGACTGTCCTTCCACTGTAACATCTGTGTTATTGAAATCTGGCTTCTTCACAAAGATTGCATTCAGAAAAGTGCCAAATACAAGTGTGACTTATCAACTAGGAATTTCTTTTTGCTGACAGCTTTGGCCCTCATACAGTTGAGCGGAGATGGGCATCTTGTAAACAGGGACAGTGTTCATTTACAGGCATGACTTATTTTTGGGACACCTACCCAAGCAGCCTGACACATCCTTTCAGCAAACTGTGACAGCAAACAGGAGCCTCCTTCAGATATGGTCTGTGATGTGATTAAATGTCTGATGATTTCTTTTGATCTCAGCACTGGTGGACTTAATCACACATATTCTACCTTGTGTGGCCAAAGAATTACCACTGATTGCTCTCTAATAGAGCAGTTTAGATTTCTGGTTCAAATTTATTGGCTTATAATGAATGGATTTGCTTTAGTTCTTGAGGATTTAGAGGATTTTCCTTTTGCTTTATTCCCTGCTATTACATTTCTCTAGCCATAGTGATATTTTATGCTATTTAAATGGCACACTTCAATTTAACAGCCTAAGGACCATTATTATTTCTTTGCATGCCAACAACTGATACAAAGTGCTTCTTAGATTTTGTCCCCTTTTTTGTATTAGCTAGTTTTCTTCTGCATGACCTTGAATAGAAAGGAGCCTACTCCCCACCAAGAGCAGAAAACAGGTTATAGCAATTGCCATGAAATACTACAGTAGTGCAGAAAGGTTAGGCAAGATTTATTCTTCAAAAAGATGCACTTCCTCCCCCACCTCCCCACCCCGCGAAAGGAATATAATTAGCTTTGTGCTGTTATTTCTCTTGTGGTATAAATTTGTATCCATTTAACCAAAATTACTCGTCTTAAATTTTAAGCATTGACAAATAAGACCACTATCTTAGCTGTCACCAGGAATTATAGGATGACTTGCAGTACTGTACCTTAGGACTAGCTGCATAAAAAGGATTCAAGTGTTGAGGCTGTTGGCAACGTTTGTGATACCTAAATTAGGTACTGCTGTCTATGCTGCATGGAGAGGACTACCTGGCAGTCATTGCCAGAATGATCTCTGGCACTATTTCATGTAAACCCAGGCAGGTATGCCTCCTTCTATAGCAATCATCACCTGAGGGCTTTAAATGAGAGAAGCTGACATGAGCTGGCCTGTGGGATGGGCTGGGAGCTGGAAGTAAGCTGGGCTACAGCTACTCAGTGGTGTCGAGACTGAGGCACTTCTGGGCTCCTGTGGAAGGGAAAGGTTTGGTGTCTAGGGAAGGTTCATATCAGAGGCACATGTCAAATGTCTGCATGAAGAATTTAGGTGCCTAAATACAACACAAGTCCTTTTGTTAATGTAGCCATGGACTTCCACAGTCTGAGTCATGTAATCAAAAGCTGTCAAGACAAAAATGACAGAGCCATAACCTCTTCCATGCTGATCCAGGACACAACATCCTATCCGTGCCCTGAGACTACCCCTGCTGGTGCACAACCTTGCTCTCCACTATTCAATTGATCCCTCTAAAATCACACTGGCAAAAAAAAAGGGTATAGCACAGAGTGGGACCCAGCCCTTTGTTGCTGGAAAAATGAAAAAAGAGATACCTCTTAGCAAAGAGGTAATGAGACAACATTGCTATGCTGTTTTCCACCGGCTCAGGATAGTTCTCTCACCTAATTGAATGTTCCGGGGAAAAGTATGACTTGGGAGAGGCACAATGTAAGTGATGTGCCACTGTTGTAGAGCCAGCCAGCTCCCAGGTGTTATGAACATTAATATCGCTTAAATAGGGGAATATTTTTAGATTGTTTGTGCTAGTAGGTATTTTTGAGTAGAAGTTTATGTTATTGTCTCTTCTTATTTTAGTAATGACTGTCACAGTCCCAGTGAAATCTTAGTCAGAAAATTTCCTTTCATAGTGTCACTTCAGGCTAAAATAAAATCCTTTTCCCAAACAGAGCTTTTTTACAGCAGAATAGGTACAATGGGCTATTCAACTGAATTCTATTGACTCTGTAGATTCAAGTCTTAATGTTCCTTTTTTTTTATGATCTCCTCCTTTTCGTTTTAATATTGTTCTGCTTTTCCTTTTTTGTACTGCTCATATCCTATTCTGTTCCACTGAAATAATTTTGTAAGAAATCCTTCATCAGGATAATGCTGTCTATTCAGTCATCACAGGCACAGTTTTGTTCTTTGAGCTTTGGCTAGCTTATATACACACTCCTACACTTCCAGTGATTACTTCCAGTGCCAGCTGGGATACCTATTGGTGAATTCAGAGCTGATTAACTGAACAAGACAGTTGTTGCTCCAATTAACCTACTCCATGTTTCAAGAGATTTCATTTTTTTTCATTAAGGAAGCAAGAAATGGAGGGACAGACTTTCTTTAGCCAAATTGCTCCATCCTTCTCCCCACAGGGGAAAAAAAAGTCAATTTGGTGAACAAAGAGCGATCATTACTGGACATCTGCATCTAATAACTGGGACACAACAGAAATTTGAGGACTGGATACTTAACAGTTCATGGTAGCTTTTATTTGCATATACAAAGCTCCTTCCCAGAAGACTGTGAAAAAACATTTCCTTTAGCTGGTTGTGGTGGAAATTGCTAGTTTTCTACATAGTGAACAAATGTGTTAAATAATTAATGTAACCGTGAAGGTGCTCTGCTTAAACGCCAGCTTTCAAAACCAATGTATTTTTGCTTCATGGAAGTGTTTAAATCATGTAATTCACAAGGTAGGACTGTGACTGACCTCCGTGGGAATGCACAGAAAGAAATGATTCCATGATTTTTCCGCCTTGCACCCTCTCTATAGGAAGAAGTAAACAACTGAAGTCCTTGTCTTCTAACACAATGCTGACAGACAAGCTCTGGAGAAACTTGGGCAGCAGCACAAGAGGTTAACACACCCAAAGGTTCACTCCATCCCTTTGCTGGGTACTTCTATTCTCAGAGCTATGTCAGCAGAAGGGAATGTCCACACCAGACCTGTCCTGGGAAGGAGAACACAAGGATGCTCAGCACCTTGCTGTAGATCCAGGGTCCTGTTCACGTGGTCTGGACAGACCATGCATAAGCAATGTCAACGGCATGAAACTCAATTCCCTCTCACAAGTTCTTCCTGAGCTCCTGTTATGAATGCTTATGCCTGAGGCTGCACGGTGGCAACCAACTGCATGGCTGGAAGAAAGATAAAACCCAAGCCTCTGTATTATGTGGTGGCGTTACACCCCTGGAACCCATTGAGTCCTTTCTTTACCTTAAGATGTTGCTAATGTTTCAGTTAAATAGTAACAAAAGTACTGCAAGGTTTCATGATGATGGTAGTGATAAAAATAGCTGGTGATGTCATAGGAAGCTCTCAGTCTTTGTTGGATTTATATCGCTTTCCCTTTAGCGGAAAAGACATTGATCAGAAGCAATATGAAATAAAAGCTTTGTTTGCTGAAGAAATATGTTGGTGTTCAGTTTTAATTCATACAGCAGGTCTGAAATAGAGCTGAAATAGAGGATTATGGATTCCAGGCAAATTCTGAGGTTTCAAAATCAGGTTTTGTTCTGATTAAAATAAAATAATTACCCCCCCCTCCCCCCCCCCCCCCCCCCCCCCCCCCCCCCCCCCCCCCCCCCCCCCCCCCCCCCCCCCCCCTCTGATGACTTACATAGCTTATTTTGGTGTCAGTCCATGGCTGTTCTGTTCTGGAACATTTTTGCACCTTGAGACAGAAGCCAGGGTGCCTCAGGTCTCCAGCTCCACAAAAGGTTTCTCTGAGGGCTTCTTGCAGGGGCAAAGACCCCGTGTTTCCCACGTTCCCCTTCAGCTTGCTCCCAACACAACACATGTGCCTATGGTTTCATGGGATTTTACCAAAACCAGGATGCATCCATATAACATTACAGTATTTTAGCCAAATTCCTGTTCCACTGGAAAATTTCCTGACACCTCTATTTATTGACAAACGCACTCTGCTTATTTATGAATAGACTGCTGTTTCATCTCTGACTACAGTGAAGAATTTAAACCAGGTGATCTGGAAGTATCTGTATTTATATGTTAGAAACATCCAACTCCACCAAAACCCCTCTACCTAATACTCAGGCAAATAGCTTATGCCTTGTTGTCGACGAAAGTCAGAGCCTTTTACTCCGTAGCTGATCCTCCACAAGACTTCTCACTTAAACATTGTTCATGAATGAAGTCAATATCCTGAGCCCTCTATTTTTGGTGGCATCTACTGACATACAGGACCTAGACTGGTAGATTGGACCAAAACATCAACAACAACAACAACAACAAAGCTGTACTATATTATTAATTTTGTCATTTTTACTAATTTTTAGAACAGAACGTTGTGATTGTCAAGCAGGTGGCAAAGGCAATTTCTGTCTTCTTTTCTGTAGAGAAGGTAGGGAGTTTCAGTATATCTTTCAGATACTGGGATTCCTCAAATTCAAGTCCTCTGTCCATGTAATTCAAAGCAGTGATGTAATCTTGTGGGTTTTTTGTATCCTAGCTGATAGCCTCAGCTGTTACTGAACAGCTTTGGGAAAAGGAGAGGAGCATTGGTCAAGCTCTTTTCTTAGAGCACGTCTCCCTGTAAAGGTATTCAGTGATAGAAAGACAGCAGGAGGGAAAGTGACTTCACAGACTTGTGTTAAGGTAAAAGTGGTCTTCTGTCTTTGCTCCTGTTGACTAATGAATTTGTGCTTTGGGCTGGTAGAGAAACTCTCTTTTTTTTTCGTGATATAAAGACCCATGTCTTCCATGATGCCTGCAGCAAATACAGTCTGTTTTATTATCTTAATAAGATAGTTTCCAATACTTTATTCAGGGTAGAAGTGCACAATGAGAATGTATTCTATATCTCTCATCCACTGCGTTGACTTGTAGTCTCCCACCTCAGGCAAATCCCCATTTGAAGATGCCTTCTCTGTCATGATCACAAAAATTCTTCACACCAGAAGTGAAGTCTTCCGTGACTGAGCATGGTGTCTCTGACGTATCTGGACACTGCAATACAATACATGAGCTTAAGGCCTGTGTGCATTATGCATATGGGAGGGGAAGGCCCTTTATGCCATCCTTTGGGAGAAAGCATGCCTGCTGCAAAAACTGAGAAAACATCGTCTGAGACAGAGTGCTGCAAAGTGCATTCTGATAACAAAGAATTTCAATGCAGTCAGAGATCTTGTAGCTTTTCCAAGGATTTATTTAGCTTTCCTTTCAGTGCAGTAGCCTGTGGTGATAACATCAGTCAAAACATGATGCTTCTCCTTCTCCACAATGTCTCCCTCCCCCTCACACCACCTCCCCTGCTCTGGCCCAAGTGGCTCAGAGAAGCAGCATTAATGAGTGTGGCCAATGAAGTACTAAAAGGCACTTTCCCTGCACCACAATATTAAAACCTCAGGGACAGGAGGAAATGCAAGGCGGCTGCCTTTGTTGGTGATGCAGACCGGGGGTCCCTGCTGGCCAGCTGGTCTGAAGCACAGCCTGTGCTCTGCTGCCAGCCCATCTCTGCCACATCCCCAGGAGACAGCACTGGGATGAACAAGCAGGGTCATCCATCATTAAAGAGGAGGGTATAATGCCTTGCCATGCCTCTCACAATGGCAGAGAAAGAGGGGAGAGGCAGTTTAAATTTCACCAAAGCTGGGGCGGTGTCAGGAGAGGTTTAATCAGAGGCAGGCTCTCCTGATTACATATTCCAGTGTCAGCAATCAGGCGCAGACAAGCTGATATTCTGGGCTCTCCCTGAGGTTAGTCTGGAGTCACTCAAAATATAAAATATGAATATGGAAAACAGTAATCTTTTCCTTTCTGGGTCAGAAGCATTTAGAATTGTATGCCCTGCTTGACTGTCCTTTGAAAATGGTCCTGTGTTCTGTGAAGTTATTTATTTCTGTATTTTGCCCCTGTAAATACGTAATTAATGCTACCGATGTGTTTAGGATTCAGCAGGGTGTGTGAATCTCTGTGATAGGAAGCTAACAAAAACACAAGGGTGAAATCCTGATTTAAAATAGGTGGTAACACAGTGACCCACCAAAACACAACCTCTTTGGAAACCACAGGAGACTTCATCTTAAATTAAATGTTAGGGTGTGTGTGAAGCAGACTAGCTCCACTGACGCATGAAAGAATTCCCTCATGGAAAATCATTCACTGACATCTTTAAGGGACTGGGCTTTAAATTTTCTGTCCCTTTATAAACTTCTGGAACTGAAGGTACCATTCTGCAGAGTGTTCACAAAGAGCTGGTAAGAAATTAAGTTATGATTGTTTTTACACTTATTTTAAAATTAACATTACATTGAAATAATGTTCTGCCTCCTCACTGTCCCTTATCTCGGACTCACTGTATATCACTTGATGCAGGAGTCCCAGTGCAGTGAAATGAGAGCCATAGTGAGGTTAGCCTTACTATGCACAGCAACATGGTTTTTCAGATTGATAACTCTGAAGATAACTTTTCCCACAGTTGTACTACTTCCTGAGATCTGCTTTGTTCCAAAGTGATATGTCAGAAAGAAATGTGACATTTTTCCCCAGATGTGTGACAGTCTGAGATAATTTTATTTACTTCTATGAGAGTCCATGTGTAACACTTCACCGTGTAAATGGAGTGCTGACATTGGAACAGCCACGTGGTATTTTCAAACTTTATGGACTTGAAAACAACTCAGTGCACAGGAATACATTTACAGAGATAATATGCTGTCCAGTTGGAGGTACTCAAATGCAGGCACAGTGAACATCTGCAAAATGTATTCTTAATACTGCAATACCTTACTGAACAGCTGTGGCAGAACAAAACTGCAGGATTTATAGGCTTTATTTCTGGGCTGCAATACACTTTTTCTTGAGTCTTGGGTGTACTCAACACAGAATGCTCCCATGAATGGAATTTGCATACAAACATCTAGAAATGAAAAAAATAAAATTAAAATGCCATTATCTTGAGTAAGTAGGGGTGGATACAACCATGATTAGAAGCTGCAGGACTCTGCAGAAATGCAGCTGTAGCCTTCCTTTTATTTTTCATGGTGCCATGGAGGAGGCACTCTCTGCTCTGAAGGACAGATGCAGTAAAAAGATACATTTGTAATATCTTATCTGTGTAATATTTCAGAAAATGCCCTGCAAAATTGGGCAACATGTTGCAGGAAATCTAATTTAATCAAAACAGTGTAGATGATGATTGATGGTATGAGACTTCAGAGGAAATATTGTTCAATGGAAGTTCTTGTAGCTGAATATTGCATACAAGAATTGGTTAGAAATTTCCAGGTGAAAATCTTTCTTTATTGGGAGAGGTTGTTCTGTGGAACCTGCTTGCAATGCTCCCCAGAAAGGACTGCCTTAATTAGCCTTGGGATTAAGTGTTGTGATCCAAAACATTTTTAAATCAGAAATTGCTGCTCTTATCTTCCCAGTTTGTATTCTGGAACATCAGAATGTTCCGTGTTTACTCTTCTTCTAGATCCTAGTCATTGGCTGCCAAGTTCTTCCCTCCCAAACTATTATTATTAATCTTCTTTGAGACTTCTGTAAAGGCTTTTCTCAAGGAAAGACCTAGGATGGACTAAACTAAAGCTGAAAAAAAGTTGGAGGATGATTTCATTATCAAGTGCCTGGGAAATAAAACAGGAGATGAAAATCAGTATTGATACAGTTGGTGTTAGCTACATGGGAAGAAAACATGAGAATTTTGCATACTTAATTATTGGATTTTTCCAGGTGGAAGAACAAGTTAAAAGTCACTGTGGACAGCTTTGTGCCAATGCCAGCTCCATGCTCAGCACCAGCTGGATAGGCTAATAGAAAGGTAGGAAAAACTAGGGAAGGAAAAAAAAACAAGCCAACCCAGAAAATGGTGTTGTACCCTCATAAAAATTGATACATATTCTGTGCCACAAATTGTTGGCTCTGCAGCTATCTTCTTGCAAAGAATCAGCAGTGGAAGGGGGAGAGGTATAGGGAATGGTGGCAGAGGACACCAATGGCTTCCATAAAGGGAAAGAGAAATACACTTATATTTTTCAGTATGGAAAAAATGTTACCAAAGGGAGAGATGACAGCAAAAAACAACATTGTAAACTGGGAGTGATACTTACTGCTTCGCAGAGCTACTAAGGGAACCAAATTAAATTACAAGACAAAAGGTCTCAGATTTTCTAGACTGCATAAATGTACCATTAAACTTATTGCCACAGAATGCTCTGAAGGTAAAAAGTATAAAAATAAGTTTAAAGAAGGCTGGACGGAGTCACAAGAGCTAATTGGTGGCTGTTGAGCATGATGGTTCAGATGCAAACTCTCCCTTAAGTTGCAGTAAGATGAAACTCCCTAAATGGCTACCATAACAGAGAGTATATAAACATCAATTTGTGTTTATCTACTATTCCTTTCTTACATTATGGAAAACAGATTATAAGACTCTTTTTATGCAGTCCAGATATCTCCATTTTCACCTGTAACACATGGTAGTAATGTGTATGTAAAAAATGCCTTAAGCTATTACCATTAGCTGGGAAAACAGACTCCCAGATGATCTGCTGCTCAGTAAAGTGCCTTTGTGTGCATGGCTGCGGGTAAGATACTTTCAGCAATGTCCTAACTAAACATTTTTAACCTCCATTTGTACGTGCAAGTAACTGTGACTGGCCATGGGACCGGTGCATGTGGTCTGTGCAGCTCTGCACTCACAAAAGCTCCATGTTCAGTGGGGATTCAGCCGCAAGCACGGCTGGTGCCTCCTGTCTCCTGCCAGGAGCGAAGTGCTGTCTGGACAGCTGGGCGAGACGCCTTTGTTTCTGGAGTGCTGATGAGCATCTTCCATGGAAAACAGTGAGAGCTGTTATTCTTAAAAGGACTGATTATAGGAATAAGTCTTAGAAACCCACATTACAGGAATAAAAAAACTTCTTTCCACTTTTCTCCTCCTAACATCCTAGTAGAACTTAATGTCACATTCCTGTAAATTGCTTATAATAATGTGCTATTGGGAGTCATTATAATTTTACAGAAAGAAAAAGCAGATCAAGAGCTTTTCTTGGCCATCCTTGTAGGACCATGTTCATCCAGAAAACAAACAGAGGGGAAAAAAACTGTGCATCATCACTTAAAAAACTAAAAATCTGGAAGAAAAAAAAATATTAAAGGCAATTAGTTACCAAGAGTTGAAGAAGTTTCTGAAGGTGGAGTAGGTACCATGGTTGTTGTAGCTTTTTTTAAGTTGCTCTTCTATTTTTTTAGGAGCTTTAGAATTACAATAAAGTTACAGTAAGATACAATAAGGCATTTAATCAATTCAGCAGTTCAACTTGAAATTAAATTTACCCCATGAAAACATGCTTTCCAAAATGTAGCTGAAGAAAATGAAGTAGCCTTTAACCAATTTCAAAGCAATTCAGTCTGAATGTGTTGCTGTAGAACTCCCTTGGAGTCTTAAACTGTGTTCAGAGTGAACAGCCTTGAAATTACAAAAATTGATTCAGTTCAACTCACATGCTCAGAAAATTCATTCAGTCAAAACACT
This sequence comes from Scopus umbretta, assembly GCA_013400535.1. NCBI lineage: Eukaryota > Metazoa > Chordata > Aves > Pelecaniformes > Scopidae > Scopus > Scopus umbretta. Next base: position 12,929 of record VZTL01005368.1, read on the forward strand.
TCTCCATGTTATTTCCTATAATGAAGGGTTTGGGTCTGGAATATAGTTGTTAAAGACTAAAATAAGTTTTTATTGACTTTTGAACGCGAACAAGTAAATTACGCATTTTGCTGTGAACACTTGGCTGTATATTGTCTAGTTAATATGTTGGAAACGCTTACCCTATCTGGCAGAAATTCAGTGCACCTCTGTGTCTTGCCCTTAAACTTCACATAAGATTTTATCAACATAGGAAGGTTAATGTGCAGTAAGATTTGGGTTCCTTTATGATTATTATACCACTTCACCTCCCTACATGGCTATTTGTAGCAGATCTGAGGTATGGGCAAGGTTGCTACCCCATTGCAAAGTGGAGCTGAACTGTTTTGCACTTAACAGACAGTACTATGTGCTCATGTATCAGCCCATTAAGGAGTTTTGTGTAGACTCCAGGTACAGATCTTCTTCCCTGAACAGTGATTTCCATACACATGCAAACCTTAAAGCATCGAAAAGAGGCACAAGAGGATGGTATATTTAATGAAAATACTGATTAGGGAATGGATGAACTCCTGCCCTCAAATCAGAGATAACACTGTTTCTAAGTCCTGCCACTACCAGTCACTACAGTATGAGGTGAAAAAGAAGTTAAGAAAGTACCGGGCAGTTCATAGTTTTTGAACACCAAACAGCTTTTTTAATCATAGGGTGTTATTTTTTTTTCAAGCCAAGAAGCTCTGTGATTGCCTTGACAAAGGCAATTGTAAAAGAAAGACTCTCAAATGCCACTATAAGCTTGAATTACTCAGAGAAAAACTTCCTGTAACAGAACCGTATTCTGCATTACTCTATTCTGCATCACAGCCTGTGCTGAAATGAGGATTGGGTAGAGTACTGAAAGAGTCCAGGAAGCAGAAACCAGAAATGTGGACTCTCTCCTCTGCAAAACACTGTAGATCTTATTCCTAATGGAAGGAATGCAGATTTATACCTAGAGCTGGTGTCTATAATACACTAGAGTATTTCCTTCCTAGAAAGGAAGAGAGGAAATACTAAGTTTCAGTACTAATTTTCGAGACCAGTTATGTGTTTTGTGTGAAAGAGACACTGGATAAAACCCTGGCTTTGAAATTAGAACCCAAGACTCCTCTTCCGCTCCATTCCGGGTATTAATCTACCACTAGGTTATGGATCCAGGATATCTCCTCCTTACTCTCTCTCTAGGTTCCTAAACCTTGCATTCCTTTTTGCGCAGTTACCCAATTTTCACTGGAGTGGTGGAGAAACTACCAAATAGCCAGGTGACTCCCTCTAGGGAAATAGAAGATGTCTATTTAAATTCCTTTAGCCTTTAGAAAGCTTGCATCTCAGGTTGCTCCCAATTTCTTGGCATGTACTGCAGCTAATGAGCTCTGTGCAAAATGTGTCTTCTCACCATATTTTTAACTAAAGTCAGTCCGAACCTAGTGAGTCTCAGCAGGTCTTTGTGGAGCTTTTAAGCTTGGCTTGTGGCCAATGCCCCATGAAAAAGAAAGCAAGAATAGGTGCTTCTCTTTAGGTGTCCTGTAACTGGAAAGTGCCAACCAATTTTAGGTGCCTCTCAGGTCAGGCTGTGGGTGAGAAAAGGGGTGAGCCATGCTGATGTTTAGATTGCAGTTGTGATGACTGGCCATATATATTGTTTAAAGTTTTCAGAATTTTTATTCTGAACATTTTTCATTTAGTTTTAATTTTCAGCTATAAATACGTATTTATTTGCCAAAACCAGAGAGAAATATAAATGATATAGGAGATATGGAAATGATAAGAGGATGTGAAATCCTTGCAATCACGCAAAAAAGCAATAGTTCAATTACTTGATATTAAATAAATAGAAAACTTGTCAAGAAATTATTCTAATGGTGAGATATACTGGAACATGAAATATTATTGCTAAGAAACTAGTGTAAGAACCTTCCCTTGGGAGTTTTAAAAGCAATCTGATAAAATGGTAGAAATATAATGTCAGCCATTGCACTTAACAAGGTGGGCAGACTAGGTGACCTAATTAAGCAGTAAGACATGACAGGTTATGCATTATAGTCTCATAATCACATGCTTTGGTGCCTTTAAATGCAAGACAGGGTGCACAAAGCTGTTAAATACTGAGGTGTGTCATCACTAGACTTTATAACCCTTAGATGCCCTCAAATTATGTTTTTAAAATATTAATTTCCAAAGGTAAACTGTCAACTATTAGAAAGAAAAATATTCCCCAGATGAAGCAAACACTTTTTTTTTTTATAATTCACTGTAAGGTCATATCAAGGGAAATTGTCTAGACAGGGTTTATTTTACTAATTCTTGATGACGATAATAATTAACGGTGTTAACAAAAGTGTGGTAGAATGCAAACATTTCATCTTAAGGGTTGAAATTGAAATGCATGTGGGAGGAAGGGCTGCTTGGGAGAGAGGACTTACATCTCTGTTAAGTCCTGCTACCCTTCCCTCTGACAGTACTACTCTCTGAAGGCAGAAAGCATTGAGGAAGTAGTACAGAGAAGATGGGACCATTTAGTGGCTGACATCTTGTAGCTGAAGACCCAGAATTTTCTTAATGAGTTTCAGCAGTGGGGTTTTTTTTTGCCATTTTCAAATGTTCCCCCCACCCGTGAACACAGATGTCTGTTAGCTGCCTGAAACGGAAAGTGGGTGAATGCCAGAGGTGCCTGTCAAGAGGTTTGCAACATGAAAATATTTGTGCACTACCACTTCAAGCAAGAATAGGGATAACGTTTCCTAGTGGCATCTTTACTATGCTGTACATTTCTAAGTGCTTTATCAACAATTATTTCCAAAAGTGAGCTTAGTCCTTGCCCTAGGAAAATCAAGGGAAAAGCTAATGACTCTTGGCAGAAGGGAAATGCTTATTATTACTTGTCACTGGCCATGGCCAACTCCTACACTGCCATTTTCAGCATTTCCAGTGGGTAGCACTGGTGGGCCCTGAGTCTGCTCAGTTCCCTACAGGCCTTTTCTCTCCCTGAAACCAAATGAAATTTGAAGTACGCAGCACTTACTTTAATTGCTTGGTAACTTGAAAGTTTGTGTCCCAAAGGTCAGCCTCAAACAGGCCCACTTCTGTGAACAGACCTGACAAATCACCTGTGTTTTTGAAAGGTTTAGGTCTAATTACATTTTCATTTACTTTATTTTTTAAGTAGATTTACTATCCCTGGGACACTCCATGGCACCTTGTATTTTTTTAATTGGTGACTTTCAAAACTTTGTTATACTTATTAATTGGGGTATTTTCACTCCTGACAAAACATTTGCAATTACAAGGAAATGTTTTTTTCATTTTCTAAAAATGTTACTGCACTGAGAAGGGACAGGAAGTATACTATGATTTCTGCAGGATTTTAAGACTCTCTGTGCTGAACAAGCAACTATAGAAGTTCATTTGGTATTTTACATGTGAAAAAGACAAACTTGGAGGGTAGCTATTGTTTTTTAAAAGGAAAATTATTCAGATTCAATTTCCACCTTAAAATATCAAATACTGGATTTAAAAAAAGCAAAACCGCAAACCAGTAGTTGTTCTTTTTATATTTTTATAATCCTGCCTGAACCCATATGCTTCTTTATCAATATAGTTGTGCCTTAAAGAAACAGATCCATGACATATATAAGTAAAGCATTGAAAATCATCAGTATTATTCAGAGAGCAGGTTAGTCATACTGCATTTATATTTCTTCCACACCCAGAGGAAGGGTGGTATAGCCAACCAATCCCCATCACATTCTGCTGATGTTAATTCTCCTGCATATTCTGTTTTCAATGTCAGCATTGCCTCCATTATGTCACTCAAAACCCAACATTTTCTTAAAGTCTGTGTTACATTTCCTCCTATGACCTCACCATACATCCACCCAAATACCTTATCCAAAATTTAAGTGAGATTATCATCAGTTGACTTCATTATGAACTTGGCCTTATCTTTCAACAGATCTGCTGGATCCAGTGTTGGCTGAGGCTGGGTTTTCATCATCCAGCTGACTGGGTGGTGCTGATTTTAATTTTTTCTTTAGCACTTTTGTTTTACTGCAAGTCTATATACATATTATACAATAATTGCCATTTCTATTCAACTATCCATAAAGCACATATTCACCTGACTTCATGGTTAGGTAAACAATTGTATTCTCTCATAGATTTAAGTACCCTCTGAATGTCACAGTTAAGGCATTTAGGAATATTGAATAGTGTAGCAAGGAAGATATTTTTGAAAGAGATTTGTATGGGAATTCTCAGAGTTAGGAGACAAAGAACCACATTCCTCTCAACAAATAGTTAATTTCTAGGCTGGCTATAATCACAGAGGTTACCCAAGAGAAGGGGTAGGGGGAAAATGCAGAGACTCTTTGTTGTAATATGAAGAAAACAAATGTGTCTTAGTACTCAATAACAAGATTAGGATTTAGTGATCCCAAAAAAACATTAGTATTCTGAAACAGTTAGTTACTGTTGTATCTACTTTCTAATGAAACACAGTAATGATTTGCCTGTGTTAATTCTGGTAATATGACTACATAAGATATAATTATCAAATTATACATTTATATGACAATACAAGGTTTTGATGAAAGGCTCCACTCTGGCATTTGAATGATAATGGAGTACTTCTCTTTACAGGGCTCAGTCATCAGCACATTCCATTCAGTTTTGGGGCAAGAGATGCCCTTGTGTGGGCATGTCCAAGGAATATTAATATTTCCGAAGGAGAAGGAGGTAAGCAATGGTTTGGGGATGGAATTTTGAAACTACCTCATATTGGAAGCTATCGATAAGAAATCCTGGAAGAACAGAATAAGGAGCTGGATGTGGATTTCAGTGCACCCTAAAGGAAAGTTTGGGCATAAAAAGGAACAGGAGTCAACAAATCTAGCCTTCTGTGAGGCAAGGTAATGACATAGGTTTTGCATGGAATGAGACTGACAAGGCCATGAAGCACCTAATCAACTTGTCTGCTGCATACCGCAGGGTAAGAGGAGCAGTTGGAGCTTTTCTAAGTAGTAGATATGTGCATGCTTCTATTTTAACTTCCACTCATTTCTTTCTAAAGCTTTTTCAATTGTGTTACTTGTATTTGGTAAATACATTCTCTATTTTTCTTTCATCTTGACCTAGCTTGCACTAAAGGTGATCTCAATATAATTGGAAAATTCAAAGGCCTTTCATTCCTTGGAGTAGAAAACCTTAATGGTAGGGTAGTGAAGTCTTGTGAACTGGACTGTATCATCTCATGTTGTTCAGCTTTCAAATGATATTTCATGGAAAATTTAAAGTCTAACAGAATGTGCCCCAGTAAAAAACAGTTTGGGAGTTGGCAATTCAGCTGTTTGTTAACATAAATGCTTTTCAGGACTAGTGTTATTTGGGAAATTTTCTGTCTTGCAGTGCAACAGTGGTGAGTGTGCCTCAACCACGTGGAACCAAAGGAAGTGTGAAGCCAAATTAATCTAGAATATCTAATGTCAGTTACAAGGCCAAATCTTCTGTGTATGGGAAAGGGATGTGCACAATGCAAAAAAGTATCCCAAAGGCAGAGTAGATCAAATCATACACAAAATACCTTTGTGGCTCTCAGTTTCCACTTGCTATGACAAAAGGTTTTCTTCAAAACATATAGGATGCCATGGAGACTGAGATAAAGCCCTTAATCCCTGCTTTGCTGGTGCTGACAGAACAGACCTTTAGACGCACAAGGTATGGGATGTTTGACAAGCAGGAAGCTGCGGACTGAGAGGGATGAAGGGATAAAAAGTTGCTTGTCTGTAGCAGCCCAACTTCTCCTCATAATTATATCACATGACATTAATTTGCTGAACTGGCTTTAATTCAACTTCAAAAATACGGGTTTTAGGGCATGCTTCTCATGAAGCACATAACTTTACAAAAAAAGCAGTGAATGGTTTTATGCCTGGAATAGAAGAAAGTTAGCTCAGTGAATAACCTGAGAAGAGACTTACAGCCTACAGATTAACTACACAAATGTTGGGAAGTGTGAACTCTCTATCTTCTATGCACTTGTCTTAAAATGCTGAGACAACTCCAAGAATCTTGTTGGACAGAGTTCCATTTTCTTTTTCTTTTCTTCTACTTCTCATTCCATATAATTCTAAAGCCATATGCTTCTTGTGACATTCTTACTGAACACTAAAAATTTTTATATTAGGGTTATATCACCAACTCGTACTTGTCTGTTGTTGGATTATGTAGGTCACAGACTACTGGTCCATATCTGCGCAGCAAGGATAGTTCAGATAGGTGTGTTAGCTAAAGTGCAGTGCCTCACATACTGCTGTCAGTACTACCTGGTGCTGGTCTGGAGTGGTGAACTTTCGAGAGATCGCACTATTTCTCTGCAGTCACTAGTGTGTTTCGGTTGCAGGGGGTACTAACTAGCATGTGCTAAATCAAGGAAATGAAGGCAAATTCTCCTTTACAAGTTTCACATCCAGCAGAGTTTCTCCCAGACTAATTCCAGGCAAAGCTACCGTCCTTGCTCTCTTCCTCTGAGTGTCAGAAGGGTCCTGTGCTGGGGCCAGCCCTGGTAAGAAGAAGGCATGGTGTTGCTGGCATCCCCAGTAAGGGGCTTACCAAGTGTTAATGATGCTACATTGCACCTAGGGAACCAAGGAGCCAAGCTGACTTCTGATGAAGCCAGTGGTATGTCTACATCCTGAGTGCCTAAGGGAACACTGCGGTACTGTACCACTCAGGCTTGTTAATAATTCAAGATAATTAAGCCCCCAAAGCCAGAACAATGGAGATCTGACTGAATTAACCAATTTCTGTTGCCTAATTCTGCACCTCTGACAAATTTTCTGGATTGCATTGTCACATATTCCTGGTGGAGATCCTATAAAATCTGCAGAAAAGGGCAACAAATACCAGCTGCAGATCACTTATTTCAGTACAATGTATTTCTTCATTACTGTAAATTAAGGATAAGACATATGAAAAAAAAAGACACTTCTCATTGACCTCAAAGTGTTGTTGACTTCTCTTATTCTCCTCCTTTAAGTAAGATACTACAGTTTCTCTCTCAGGAGAGATAAATTGATGGTAATGCTGAAAGACAAAATAAATTAATTATGTTTTCAACACAGATTTTAACTTAGAGGTGGTCTCTTAGGGGCTAACACATTACTTGCAATTTTACTTTAAAATGACATTTTAATTGACTACTATTAATCTGCTTCACTTGTAAGGTATGTGTACTAAATAAGTGATACAAATGGTTGTTCCTATTGATAAGCACTCAATTACCAATAAAATTCAAGCTCAAAACCTATGACACTGCTTTTTAGACAGCACTCCAATTAATCCAGAAGGAGCTGATTCCCAAAGCAGGCTCTGCAGTCATTAAATAGTATCTACTTACTGTGGAATTTACTGATCAGGGCAATTAATCTCTTACAAACATCTGCTTTGACTCAGAGTACACACCTCTCATATAAACAGAGAAGCATTTCTCTAGCTTCACGTTATTAGACTTTGGTTTAAAGTCAACAAAAAGATACCCACTGATTTAGCAGACTTTGGATTAGGTCCTTGGCTGCTGTGCTAAACAGCAGGGAAAACTATACCTTATCAGTCCTGTGCTATGTCTAGAATATAATCCTGCAAACTGTACATAGTGTTCATACTGCTTCTTACATCTTGATAGGGTCCAGGGCAAGAGAAGGCTCAGCTGTGCTGCATAGTGGAAAACAAAGAATAAAACAAGTACATCAGGGTCTGTTGCATATGATACAGAAAGACCACGGCAAGGAATCCTGTTTCAGTGCTGGGCTTGCAAGACTCAGGCTATTCTCCAACACTCTTGATTGTGAACTTAAGCTCGTTCACAGATAAAACTTGGATCCAACAGAGTCTATTACTCAAAGCTCTTTGGGTAAGTAGATGTTGTATTCCTGGGTCTGTTCCAGCCCTGGAAGCAGTACAGCTATATTCATGATGTGCTTCATGTATTACTAAACACCCTGCTGAACATGAGGCTTTGTATCCCTAGCGTGGATGATCAACAGGGCACGTTACCTGTTCACAGATAAATGAGAGCTGGCTCCATTTGCCAAACATGAATCTGTGTTTCTAATGGCTGTGGCATGTAAACTTGAAGTTAGTTATGGGATTGTTAGACCACAAACTCCATAGGATGCTTATTGACTTCTTTATTGTTAACAGAAGAAGAACGCTGGCAAAAAGAAATGATCGTGGGTTCATCACATATAGGAAAAAAAAGCTATAATATCTTAAAGTTTTTAATAGGACTTTGATTTACTTTCACTACATATTGAAAATAATTAGAATTTTGGTGTTTTACAGCATCACTTTGAGTACTTCGTTGCATTGCTGTAAGAAGACTTCAGTCAAACTGTTGGAGATTAATGGGAAAAGAAACTAAAACACAGACAAGAAAGTATAACAAGCAGTAAGTAAGAATAAGAGTAAATACATGAACTAGAAATAAATTAAATAAAAATAGTGCTCTATTGAGACAGAAAGCCATGGAAAACCTGGAGAATCTTGTTAAATACCATCAAGGTATGTCTCAAAGAAACAGAAAGAAAAAGTTAAGAAAATCATTGTTGCCTTTAAAAGTATCTCTTAGTATATCATTCTACTTTGTACAAATATGTTTAAAACAAATGCATAAATGTCAAAGGGCCTTAGAGAGACAGGGACTTTGAGTAGAAATTTTGTGCGAGTCTCTTGAATCTACATGGAAATCCAAAGTCCCAGGAGCCTTTCAGGATTCAGCTCACCTTCAGTATTGAAAAATTGGCCGATTCGATAAGAAGAAATAATATTTGAATACTTTCATATATTCAATTCAAGACGGGATAGTAATTCATTCCAGGCTAACATTAATGACAAAATTTGGGCTCTCAGCATAGACTCTCAGTATGATTGCAGTATAGACTGGTGAAGCTCCGTTCCTGTTGCTAGATGCACATCTTTACACTATCTGGAGCTCTGGCTCAGCGACAGACACTTATGCACATGAAGAAGCTTTTCACATTAATATCCTCCTGAAGCCTGCAGAATACACTTGAGTAAAGAAAGCCATGTTTATGCATCTATGGGTTCATGCTTGATTCCCGCCATGTCTTTATTTCTGAATATGTTACTGATCCAGAGGTCACTGTTAAAAATTCCTGCACATCGCAAGGCCTGTATTCAGGAAAGAGGGTGTTGCTAACTCCTATGTATCTCAGGGGATTACATCCTTTCTAAGGAAACAGAAAACTGTGGTGAACAGCAGCCAAGAATTTGCACAGTGCAAAAATGAAACCAAAATTGCTTTTCTGAGATGAGGTAAGAAAGAAAGGGCTGAGAGGAAATGTTTGCCTGATCCAAACACACTGGCAGCTAGTTTTGTATTTTTATTTTGGATTGTGGATCCAAAGCATAATCCTATTTTCATTGGCAGTGAAGATTTTAACCAGCATAGATCATTCTTGGCATGGATTACACTACCAAGATCTCAGCAGTTTGCCAATTAACTCAAGCAGCTGCATTTCCTTTAAGAGAGAATTACCTGAAGATAGATTGACAACACTGATCTGTTCCAAGTCAGTTTTTTTTAGTATTAGACCATTTAACTATTGTTTTTCTCCGTGATACTGTTTTCTTTTAGAGTTTGTACGCTTCGCCAGCAATGTAGCAAATATTGTACAACTTGTAATAAAATGGAAGCCTGAAAGCAATATTGGAAATCATTCAGAAGGCAGTGAAAATAGAATATTTATTTCTTACACACTTTGAAAATGCACAGCCAATACAGATCACAGATACTTTTCTTACCTGTTTCAGACTAACCTAGACAGGTTCAGCAAGTTCTGAAACTTCGCTGAAGGGGCAAGATAAGAAGTAGCTAGTTTGGGTCAGCTTGTGTATATTCATGAGGCAGGATTGCTGGCAATGAGTTTCCAAAGCAAAGACATG
>VZTL01005370.1:4423-41449 GCA_013400535.1 Scopus umbretta
GAAGTCCAAAAGTGTGGATGATAAATAATTTGGCCCATGGTACAGACAGACTAAAATAATGTGCACACAAATACTAGAATGGAAAAAGTAAAGAAAAGAAATTAAAAAAATTATTTGCTTCTGTGATACTAGCTAATTCCCAGAATTCAAATCCAGCTCTGAGATAATCCCACAGAACCTAAAGAAATTATGCAATAGAATCATTTGACTTTGGGTTTTTTTTAAATATAATTGTATCTGAGGAGTTACCTACAGTCTGGGCTTGGGCACTCACTTTTCAGGGGAAATGTTTCTACAGATAGAAGAAAAAGCAATTTCAGAGTTTCAAGTTTAAATTTTGCTTAATTTTTGTTTATTTGTTTCTTTTTAATTATTAAGAATAGATTAAATGATAGCTGATAAATGTGATGGGATTTACTGGACATGAAGAATCATCCTCATGCCCCACCAGATGAAGTGGGATATGCAGGAGACATGGACAGAGGATATGCTAGAGCTCAGAAAAAGGTGAAAAAACATGGAACAAATGTGTTTGTAGATGCAGGAAAAAATTGGGAGTGGCCACTGCTTTTAACAAAGTAATTGCAATATTCCTGAAGATTCCAAATTTGCATAGATTTTTACCTTGCTAAATCTCATGGAATCACTTAGTTTAGAACAGAAGTAATTATATTAGTATGGCCTTCATTACAACCAGGCAACTGACGTTACTGATAAAGATTACTGTTTATTTGGATGCTTATTTTTTAGCATTTACTTTGCTTTCTGTAAAGTTATATACCTCTTGTTTGCTTTGTCTGGGGATAGCAATCATTGATATAATTCAAAATTGTTCTTTTGTCTTTATCTGAATTTATTCTGTCAAAGTATTCATTAAAGACATCTCCGTAAACTGATGTCTCCTTCAAAGAAATAATGAGAGCAAACACATAAAAATGAACTTTTTTTCCCTCTAGTAATCAAACTGGAATATGAGGAAGAAGATAACAGTTAGACTGACTTAATATTGGGGCTACAAAAATAAAACTGATATTAAGACTTCCAGTTGTAGATCACTGGACTCCACAAAATTATTTGTAAGAAACTTCTTAGGTTGGTGGATACTACCCATCTATGGAATTATTTTTGAGGGAGAGTATATACACATATTTTTACTATAATTTTTTCAAGAAAAACACCTTAACTGTCTAATATATCTCAAAACTGACTTGCTTTACAAACCAGGATAACGTTGTCTGACAGTATCTCCGTTTGGTTGTTAGTGTAATTGAGGCTTTGAGGTGTGCATTCTAGAAATATTTTTTTGTTTGAATTTCTGGAGTTTTCATATGTAGTTAAGCATTTAGCAATTTTGAATTCTGAAAATAATTACCAATGCTTATAATTCTCCCCAATAGTTCATAAATAATTTGGGGAAATAGAGCTTTTTTAACAAGCTCTAAGTTTGCTATATTCCGCATCGTACATCCTGCATAATATTACATCCAACAACCAATGTTATTTTGAATCTGACAGATCAAAACCCTAAAATAATTATTTTTTTTCAGTAAATGAATACAAGGCTACTAATTGTTTAAAATTATGCAAACCCACACAAAAGAAGAGGTTTAAAAGGTCTGTAGTGTTTTATTTGTTCAAGTTTCAACTTTAAATGGGATGAAATATTTAGGAAAATCTCCTTAGAGAATAGCGTGCAATAGTTCACATGGAATATTTTATTCCTTTTTCTGGGCCGCTTCCGTCTTTTTCTATTAGTTTCTGTTTAAGTAGAACACTCTTTGTACTATAGCCTCTAGCAATAAACCTCTTAACTGTCACTAAAAGCTTCACTATATGATCTTTACTATCCCCATCAATCCTCTTTATTCTAATGAGCTGGAGAGATGGGAAGCCTGTTCTTAAATAGCTAGTGATCAAGTTATCTGTATGCAATTCGTTGCTCCTCTCCATATTCCTGGGGGGCTGGGAGAAGACACTTAGTTATCTCTCTGGCATTATGCAATTCACCTGTGTTACTAACAACAGAGAACATGTAACTTAGTATATATTTTTGTGGAATATTACTTGCCATGCTATCAACTCACCAACATCAACAAAACACCAGTGAAATTGAAATTTTTGGATAACTTTCTGCTGGCTAATTGTAACACATGTTAAAAATTTCATTTCTGTTTTGTAGGGGGTTGTTGTAATTCTTTCATTCTTAAAAAAATTACTATGTTTCTAGGTCACAGGCATTTCTTTCTGAATAGGAAGATTCAGGTAATATCACACAGTAGATATTTTGTACGCATCTTCAGCTGACATAGCGTTAATTTGAAGAGATGATAAATAATCAAGAGCTAAATTTGGAACATCATCTAACATGAAAGAAGCCAAATTCTGTGTTTGGTGTCAGCAGTTATAGCATCTGTCATAATCCTGATACCAATGATTTCTGTATTCTCAGCTTTCTTTTGTGATAAATGCATGTGCAAAACCATCATATTCCTTAATATCAAATTCTCGTGGAAATCTTCACACAGTATTTTAGGCCCAGAAAAGATATACTGGTATTCCAGTGACAGATCCTGACCCCGGTATCAAAAAAGGACTTACCAGGCAAAGGCTCCTGATCTGCATGGAGAGCTGGCAGTTCCACACATTTGTCTTCATTAGGGTTGAACCAGCAGTCAAAAGCTAAACACATCTCTTCATTTGTGCCCGTGTGCTTCATATGCAGTAAGTCTAAGTGCCACGGCTGTTTCAGCTTGCTATGTGGGCCAGTTACTTGAACTTTGTATAGTGAGCCGATATCTGCCAGTTCATCCTATGTGAGGAAAAAGAGAAGACGAATGGATCTCACTGTGACAGATCAAATGTAGTTGACAGCTGTAGGCAACAATTGAACAAACTTCAGTAGTTAAAGAATTGGGGCAGATTTATAACTGCTACTATTTTTCCCCTTTGTAATCAATACAAAATTGATTTACTAACATGAATGAGGAGATGGAACACTTGAGATTTGATATCAGGGAACCAGTGAGGGCAGTCACTGCTGAAATTTGTACACAGAACAAGTCACAGTGTTCATATATATTACACTGATTCAGTAGACTATTTGCAGGCACAGAAGCTTTAGTCAATTCTAAAATTTTGAACACTATTAGAAATATTTCTTACAAATTGTAATATAAAAATGGTGCAATTAATAGCACATTTGAAGGATAATTAATCTGATTTTGAAGAAACATTAAATCATAGAATCATAGAGCCATTAAGGTTGGAAAAGACCTCTGAGATCATCTAGTCCAACCATCAACCCAACAACACCATGTCTACTAAACAGTGTCTCTAAGTGCCACATCCACACGTTTTTTGATTGCCTCCAGGGNATCCCCTCATCCAGATCATTGATAAAGACATTAAACAAGACACCATCCAACAGATCCACAGTCTTCACCCTACATCATGTCTTCATATAGTAACTGTCTGTTAAAATCTTCCTCTTCTTTCATCCATCCTTGAGAAAAAAACATTTCTAGTTCTAATAGGGCTAGTACAGCACCTCTATGACATACCATTGCATAAGTTAAAGTAGAGGAGGCCTTAGATGATTATAATTATTGTTTTTAAACCAATAATTTTTCCCTGTAAGGGAAAAAGAAGGGAGAAAACAGAAGATGACTTTTCCTCTTCCTATCCTCTACCTGTCATGTTTTTTCCCCTTCCCTTTCATTTGAAATACTGCCCACCTAACAGAAGTGCATGTGATCTGACTTCAGCCTTTCCTTTGATAGGGTACTTCCAGTTTCATACTATTTCTTTGTATTTACCAGAGGTTCTCAAAAATAACTTAGGAAAACCTTCTAAGTACTCCTCATTTTGGATCATGGTTATGGCCTACGCTAGTCTGCTTAGTTCCTCTTTCGTTAAAGAAAAGAGCAACATCAAAACCCAGCCAATTATTTCTTTAGCTCAGTCATTAAGTCCAATTTGCCTGACTAGTAGGAAGAAGAATCACAAAATAGTTTCTTCATTCTCAACTCCAAGACTGCTTTCTGATGAACTCCAAAATGAAAAGTAACATATTTTCATGCACTCTTTGGGCTTTTCCCAGGGCAATCTTCACCCCTTTTTTTTTTTTTTTCCTGATTTTCTCTTGCTACCTGCTTCTGTGGTCCCAGCAGTCAATCCTGAAGAAACATCTTTCAAGATGTGGCTTCATGGACATATTTCTCTGATGCAAAGCTGGCCTGTGAAGTTCCCACTTCCCTGTCTGCCCACTTGCTCCCATTCCCTCAGTCCTGCCTTACATTTTTATTTTTTTTTCTGCAGCTTCAGGATGAACCAATCAAGATCAAAATGAAGGCTGAGGAACCAATCAAGGTTAAAACTTCCAGTTTTCTCACCATTTCCTCAAAACCCACAAAGGATGACAGAAGGGTGGAACAAGCAGTACAAGAACAGGACAAGTAGTAATCACACTTCCCTTGAATATTGTCCTAGCTTCCAGCACTTTGTGGCTCAGGGATCTCCTGAGCCAGAGGATGTGTCTGCAGTGGTTACTTTCCGGTCAGTACCAAATTCTACTGAACTAGTATTTCATGGAGTGTAAAATGAGAAAAACACAAGAGTACCACAGAGCTGGCCCTGGGAAGGAATTATACCTACAAGAGGTGAGTAAGAGCATTGGGAAAAGAAGCAGGCTACAATTCAGTGGAAGTGGACCTCAGACACCTGTTAATATTTCAGTTACTGGGAGGAAGTGAATACAAACTGTAGAAGGGCAGAAGAACTGAATAAAGGGGGAAACTTGTGGGTAAAAAGGTGCTGATCGAGAGGAAGAAGAAAGTTATAATGACAGGCAAAAAAATAAGGAAACCATGCAAGAAAAGGCAGTTAGCCAGGAGAAACATGGTGGCAGGGATGAATAAATTACATGAAAGAGATAAATGAACTTTCTGTAAGTTTTGGCTCATTTATGATTCTTCCCCCTCCATCATTGTCTCCACAAGCTCTATAGTACCCCATGGCATATAGTATGTTTACAAATTACTTACTTTTTTAAGATCAATGAAACCTCTAAATCCGTACCTGCAGTATGGTATATACTATGATATGCACCAAGGGACCAATTTGCTCACTTAAGCATTCTCAGTATGAGACATAGAGAGAATCTGCTCATTCAGAAAACATTGTTCAAATGGTAGTGTCACTACCTACAAACAAAAATGATGATCTGTGCCAAACTACACAGAGGACTTAAGAATCAATTTAGTAGTTTAGTTTAAAGAAACAATTTATCTCAGAATTAAGTGGGTTATTGGCTAAATGATTCTTATTTTTTTCTTTCAATAGAGAAAGGTTGTAGTACTTTGATCTGAATTGCTTTTCCTGTAACTTGAAGTGGCAACGTTTTGTGACTCAGGTTGCCATAGAAGATAAAAGAAAGGCATATTGGATCCTCTTCATTGTTCAAGTCAGATCCAGTGATGTCCATTATCCAGAGACCTGATGACTTCATGTTGATTTCAGGCAGTTTAGGACTAGAAATCAATCTTCTACCTTTAAAAATGATCAAAGAGAAAGAGGAAAGATGACAGCATGAAAGAATGGCATAATATAACAGGATCGTAGCCTTTACGGTACACAGAAAAAGCTCTATTTGCAAGTTATGTTGTATCTATAGCAACAGTTCACTAAGAATAACACATCAATACCAATACTTCTAAACAATCAAACGTATAGAAGTAATTACAAAGAGAACATTCAGTCACCTTTTAGAGGTCTAATTAATTGTTCTTAAAAAAGCAGTGTTACTAAAGCCACTTTATCATTTAGAAGCACCAGCCATCTGTAGCAAGTGGGCACCTAATGCAAAATGAATACCAATGAACTCCACTTGTATCTAGATCTTACCTAGCAATATAACATGTACTATAATAGTGCAAGACTGACAGGTAAACCTATAATAAACACACAAAAATGTTTGCCAGGTCCTCAGAATATCAATATTACTATCTCCCTCTCCTTTTTTTCATTAATTGATGTTATCCTTCATTTTCATTCTGCTTTAACCAATCTATAGGAAATAAAAAGTTTTATGTTTTTTTATGAAAAGTTGGGGGTTTTTTACACATCCTAAACTATTTTAAATCTTTCATTGCAATGTGTTAAATTTAATTCAAAAGGTGAGTGTTCCACACACAACACATTGACAGGATGAAATTTTTTTAACTTTGTGGGTTTGCTATAATAGTAAGATCAAACTGAAAATTTGCATTTTCAATAAAAGAAAGATACTACAGAGATCTGAAAGATCTGTAGCCAAAATTAAATAAATATATATAAACAGGCAGGCCAGTTTTGCAGAAGAGCTTACCAACTGTCACAATCTCACAAACGGTCTCACATAACCCCAGATGAGTATCAAGCCAGTTCCACCATGGGAAGACCCATTCTTTGTCTGAGCCTTGTGATTCCTTGATTGTTACCATCTTGAGGTACATTCCAGCCCCATAGCCTTTTCCATCATGCCCTATGACCACTTTTTGCAAATGACTTAGAGAAACAGCTTCCACCAAAAATGAATCCACCTGGAAAAAAGGAAAATACTTAAAGAAACAGAGTTTGGAACTGAATATGCTTGAACTTCAGGGAAAATGTAGTCCTGAATTCAGCAGAGGATTTAAAATTTGTGTGTTTTTTTGTAATATTTAGCATAACATCTCTCCTCTGAACTTAAGAAAGTACATACTGATTATACCTAACATTGAATCCCACATTCATCATTAACAATGCATTGTAACTTCATTTGATCTTTGGATAATATGGATCATTTCATATTACAATAAAATGCATATATCTCAACCTTCTGACAATCAAACAGTTGTGACAAGATTTTGGTTCTAATCAGATTTCTGTCTTTCAGGGTACTTCTAGTTTCTAAAATTTATCATGCAAACCCAGATATATAGTAATATTCCTAAAAAAAAGATAGAAATCTAAAAAGAGTGAGTTCATTCCAAGATAGCTTCTAAATTCTTCTCCAACAGTCATAAAAGCCTGTCTTCTTATCTTTCTTAGAAAATAAAAATAATTGTGGAAACAGCAAATGGAGACAAGAGTAAGCAATAGAAGGGAGGAAATTAAGATGAAGGTGGAGAACAATTTGGGCAAAAGATGAGAAATGGGAAGGGAAGCAGAATGGAGAAGTCAGAGTAAGAAAAAAAAGAAGTAAATACAGGCATCAGTGGATGAGAACAGGAACAACAAAAACAACAAGAACAGGAAAAATGTGAAATGCAAACAAAGTAATTGTATGCCCCACTAAATTCTTGCTTGTTTTGTAAGAAAGCCAGGTGTTCTGCACATGGCCCAGCCTAGGGCCAGGTGGACCTGATGGTAGCTTATAAAGGTCTATAAGGTTATGAACAACTGGAGTTTAAATAGCAATGTCTAGGATTATAATTAACACCATCATCCCAATAAAACATTAATCCAATAACAGGTACTTACTAAACCAGATGTCAGGGACGATTAAAGAAGAAGATATTAGCAAAATGATCTCTAAAAATGTAATACTTGCCAAATTCCTATGTGTTGTCCCTGTTACTTTGTAAATAAAAATATCAGAGAAGTAGATTTTCTGCTACTAATATTAAAAGTATTCTCATATGACAAAAATATATTTTTTTCTAACAATATTCAGGACCCAACAGCCAGATTGCAAGCAGAAATCATTAACTTTTTTTAATTAAGACATTTTAGGAAATAAATCTGTGCATGAAGGTGAATTAAAATAATTATTGTAGAGTGCTATCTTCTGTATATAGGCATAGCCCGGAGATATACACAGAAATGAAATTTAGAAATTCTCTCAGTTTGGTACTGATTCCACTTTTACCCTACCAAGTGTTGTGGAAATTGTCTAATGAAATAAATTCATAGAAACCTAAGGCTCTCCTTGACAATGTACATCTCTGTAGTCAGCTTTTTCAAAATTCAGTGTTCATTGAGTGAACCTCTCATAGGAAGCTTAATACACACGAGAGAAGAATTTTATTGTTATTAGTCATCTAAGAGCACTGCTATTGTGTGCATTCTCTTCTCTAACTGGAATTCTTGTCTCTTGTCTAAACCTACTGACTAGACATTGAGTTAGTGTTTCATGCGGGATTGTGGTTACAGAAACATCATTGATTGCAAAAGTCTCACAGCAGTTTCTGTGTTATTTCAAATCACTAATTTTTAATTCTTTGCTACCTGTGCTGTCCTATGTTTGGAATGGAAAAAGAAGCATGATCACAGAGGTTCTCCCCAGTAATCTGCTTTCTATGTTCTCATGTTGAGCCTTTATTAGCATGTGGGGATGTTCTTGTACAGGAAGGAAATAACAGTGGCATTGGTCTACTGTGAATATCTGGAAGATGAATTCTGTTTCCAAATTCTTGCCCATCTCTAGCAAGATGTATTCTGAGCAGGCATTAAGTGACACTTAACACAGTATTAACCCCTGCGCATGTAAGACAACATTTTTTGTTCCATTACCTTATTCCTTTGAAATTTTCTTCCTTTTGCTAAAGATGTATGAAGTTTCCTCACACCTGTGTCCCCTCTTTTACCATAAAGAGTGATATAAACACTTGCAAAAGTTTCTGCTCCCCAGCGGTCCCCAATATGTACAGAGACAACATACTTATAGACTGTACAAAAAGAAAAAAAAATGTTTAAATAAAGTTTAAAGAAACCTAATTAAGTACAATTTTAGAAATTCAAAGGAAACTGGACTTGGACAATTTAGGCTTTTGCAGCTTAGAGCTACTATCTAGGCAAATTCTGCCCAATTCTATTTTACTGTGCAAGGTTTGGAAAATAAGAGCTCATCTGAGTTTGTTCAGGGACTGTTAGAAACTGAGTTATCTTTGCAGTAGGTAGTAACTATCACAGGACAAAGAATAAGGTACCGTGTAAAGTCTATGCAAATTAGAATAGCAGAGACATGTAGCATAGCATCTGGATACACGACATGACATATAAGTATAAAAATTTACAAAATGCACATGTTATTTTAAGGTGCATGACCAGAACTATAAACTTTTTACCTCTATAGCGCTCCTGTATAAATGCATTTCTACATAGGTAGATTAGATTTTCTTCTGAGAAAGATCATTATATTGCATATGTATTCATACTAATACAAAACAAATAACCAAAATTCTTCAAATGCCATTTTTAATGTACTGTCCTGCTGAGTTAACATTTAACTAACATGCTATAGTTACTTTTAAGGTTGTGAATTGGTTTGAGGTATTCAGGGACCAGAACTTCTGAACTTTAGTTTAGAAAAGCAGTCATGTCTCTAATTACTTTTATCTCGTGTGCAACTGCCAACTTTTCTGAACAAATGTGGTACTTCTATAGGTCTTCACATTCCAAGTGCATCTCTGAATATACTCTGAAACTCTCAGCATGTCAAAAAATAGTCCTTAGGGTAAAACAAGCAAAAAACTGTTTTGTACAATGAGGATTACTTCTGATACTTGTGTTAGTAACTAAAGCTATTATAAGCTAAGTAATTCAATAGCAACTAATTCAATAGTAAACCTACTACAAATAATTTCCATGGCTTTGAACATGTGCTTTATCTTTAAAAATTATAATTATATTGTTCAGTTTTGCTCACTTAGAATCATACAGAAGACTTAGCAACTGTGAAACCCAATATGTGACTTGACTGGAAAATTAAAATTTGTTAAGTGGTCAGTATTTTCACAGTGCATATGTGGAGACAGTTTCAATAGAGCCACTGAAGATACCAAATTCAGATAAAGTGCTCTGTTATATCTGTGCCATTGTTTTCTTTTCAAAAGGTTAGTTTACATTGTTTATATCTTCTCACTGTTTTTACCTGGTAAAGTTTTCTGGTCCTCATTGACTGCAGGGAATTCTTTCACCAGCTCCTTGTCTTCTCTGTTAAGAGTGAGCCAGCACTTACAGTCAAAGTTCAGTTCTTGTTTTGTATGTAGCTCTTCTAAGTGAAAAGACTTCAAATGCCAGCCCTCAAAGCCTGGCACATCATCACAGCTGACCCGAATCTTGTATACATCTCCCAGATCTCCAGTCTCGACCTGCAACAAATATCATGAGGAAGAGCATACTGTCAAGGCTGGTTCACTTACAGAGATTTTTGCAAACAGTGTAGAATTCCTAAACTTAATATTAGCCAATGGAAAAGCTGAATCAGAGGCTGGGATAAGTGTGATGAGGGAATCAATCCTTCTCTTTTTCATGGTATGATCATGGGTGAGATTGTCTCCCTTATTTTGCTTTGTCTCCCTTTTTAGTATTGTGAGCATGATACTATACCTTTATGGTGAGTCAAGGTTAAAATTAGAAATATCTGTGCTTTTAAGCTCTTTAGACAAAAGGTAACATGTAAAGCTTCAACCCCACTGGATAAGGGGAGCATTAACTTACAGTTAAAGGTTCTGATACAAGCAGTCAAGTGAAGTATTAAAATTAATCATAATTACCATGAACTAGAAAGTTTTAACTAAATTCTCATTTGCAAAATGATTGGATTTAGAACATGAAATTACTTTATAACCATTTCTTTGGTAAAGAGAAGGGATATTTCTACATAAAAGTAAATCATTCATGTGACAGAAATAGCTCTGCAGAACAACACAGCCCTGTTTCCATCCTACATATGGGAAATTCAATATCTGGCTGCTGATTGTGGGCTTCTGTGAGATCTGGTTAAAGCACCCAACCTAGGGCTATGGGAACTGGGATGATCAAACTGCATCAAGCACTAATGATCCACATGACATTAACCACTGCACAATAAGTCTTCTGAACACCAGGAAGTGGAGTGCTGCAGCCTTTCACTGGGCAACTGCAAGAAAGACAGGTTGGGAAGCGATTTTTGAGTGAAACAAGACAGAACTATTATTTTGAAAAGGTAACAAAGATTCAAAACAGAAAATGTTGCCAGTGGCCTTGTTCTTCTCTCATATTGCTTTTTGTTTTTCCAGACCAGTCACAATATAAGCTTTGGTGACTGCTGCCAGGAAATAAAACCTTTGTGCA
Organism: Scopus umbretta; assembly: GCA_013400535.1. Classification (NCBI taxonomy): domain Eukaryota; kingdom Metazoa; phylum Chordata; class Aves; order Pelecaniformes; family Scopidae; genus Scopus; species Scopus umbretta. The sequence goes on from VZTL01005370.1 coordinate 15,500, forward strand.
CCCAGTAGCATCACAGTAAGAAACTGAAGTTAGTCTTAGACAATCATGCTCTTGGACCAGCAGCATCACCAGCAGACTGTCTCCTAAGACAGAGTACAGATCTCCTAATAGATTAATTTATTCTGCTTCTCAACAGAGCTCCGCACTTGACAGCCCTTCACTGCTGACCTAGCTCACTTAAAGCTAGTTCATGTGCCTTTGCATAGTGGACACACATATGTAGGGATGTATCAGCTACCTTATTCTTATTTTTATTAGGGAGGAACCATATAAAAGTGTGGTTTTGTCATTTTGGGAGAGAGTTGGCCACCTTCATTCATAACTATTATGCAGGTAAGAAATAGTAAAACAGCAGAGTATGAAGAGGAACAGTTAATTGAAAATAAAGCTACCTGCCAAAATAATTTTACAGGAGTTTGAACTGTTTAAGATGCAGAACTTAGGAAAAGAGGCCTATAGTAGGAAGGAATTGCACTCAATGACTTAAAAGATCCCTTCCTGTCTGAATTTCTTAAGGTGTTTTAAGTGGTTGCCATGCCACTTCTACAAAATTTCAAGATTTAAGGCATTGTTCTTTAAGGACCAGGAAAGAAATCCTTCCCACTATCTACATAACAGCCCCGAGGCTGCAGGGAATCTCTCACCTCCTGAACTGTGACTCCACAGTACCCACAACAGCCACACATCAGTAGCTCTACACTGAAGACGAGGGCACCAGACTTGTCCTCGCTCTAAGCCTAGCCTGCCCTGCCTGAGTGTATGCCATCATACACACAGAACTTAAGGCTGTCCTAGAGTACGATGCACATGTGAGGAGGATTATGCCTCTTGGATCTACCACAACCTCACAGATTCCTGACTTGGTCTCCACCAGTGCACCATGAAAAGGGAAATATGTGGGCAGAATTTCATGTCAAGAGTTTTTAATTCATACAGTGTATTCTGCAAAGGATATCATTAGCTATGGTGGACTGTTGTCTAATTCTCCTAAAATATGCATTCATCTCTTACTAAACTTGATGGGAATTATCTGGGTTCATTGACAGGAGAGTGCACAGGTTCTTCACCCGTCTAAACTACAGTTCCTTCACAGGCAACAAAATCATTGCTTCTTCTCTTTCAGAATCCGACTACTGACTTGTAAAATTACTGCCTGCAGATTTTTTTTCTTGTAGATGGACCTCATGACTGTATCACACAGCTACTCTAAATGCCATGCACAACGTATTCCATGAAGCTCTCTGGTTTGGAGTTGCAACATTACAGAACTTGGTTATTTGTATATGATAGGGCAAGCTGCACCTCACATTTTACTTTGTCTTCCCCTACCCAAATTTGGAATTCTCTGGGCTTCTACATTGTCATAAAGACATGTGTTATAATCCTTGTAAGAAATGCACACATGAGATATATAAAAAATTATTTCAGAGTACAGGACAGACTATTTAAAAGCCACTATTGTCCTTTTTGTTTCTAGAATCACAATTTCAATTAATGCCATGGCTGTCTTTGAACCTGCAAGCACTAGTAATCATACTATTTATGATCCATGGAATTAAACACCACCAACTTTTTTTAACTGCATATATCAGATATTTCCCTCCTTTTCACAGGTTTGCATTTTTTCCCCCACAGTTCTGGCCATTATTAGCCTTTCTGTTCAATTCCATCATTGTAACAGTGCATTACCATTACATCATTCTTGTAATCCTTTTCTCAGCAATTGAATACGATCAGTTTCCATTTGGAATATGATATCCTATCTTTGATCCCATAATTGTTTTTTCTCTCCATCAATGCCTATTAATTGATGTAACATGACCTTCAAAGCAGAGACAGACAAATAATCCATCACAAAGTATATATCAAGTGAATATCCTCGTTCTAAGTTTGCAGAATGCTTGCAAGAGGACAGTCTACATTGGTTTTTATTCATGATTACAATTTCCACATTTATTTCTTCTGAACAGCTTTATGTAATATTCAGTACTTGAAATCTGAGCTGAGTTGGATGTGATTTGCCATACACTAAACAACATAATATTTTTTCCATTACATGATTGAAGGAGTATAGCTCTTATAATCAGGAGGATGCTCTGGAAAAGCCACTGGGGTTTTGGAGCTCTCAGAGACAGATAACTGATGAAGATGATTAGTGAATTTCATAATATTTTAAATCTTTTCCATTTGAATCACACAGGGCTTCCCCAAAGACATCATGCCTAACATAATTAAAGCTTTGTAAAATCTATTGTTTGGATGCTCATTTAAATTAAATTCTTTATCACTTCCCTGTTGAAAAAAAAAAAAAAAGGTGCATAAATTATCCCAGTTAAAATGGTGTGGTCAAAGCATCCTAAAATTCAGCTGAACAGCTTTCTGTCAGGAACTCCAGAAATCCTGCTACTTGTTGTTTAGTGCGTCATCTCATGCTGTGGAAAACACATGGAGTATTGCATTATGTGTTTTAAAATTTTCTGTCACCCTCATAGTCCTTAACACAACCTACATTCCATATCTGTTGTGTCTTTATGAACAGTCCTACTTGCAGAGCTCATTTTGTACTAACTGTGCTAATGCTTTGGAAAATAGTTTTAGGGATCCCAATCCCATGATCTTTCAGTTGATGTATCTTTGCATTTTATGATTCTCTGGACAATAGGATGTGCAAGATACGCTAGGACTCTCCAAGGGCATGCTCTGACAAGCTTACTCTGTGAGTAACCAAGAAATACTGACAAATCGGAGAAAGATATATATATACTTTACAAATTTACTCATTCCACATGAGATCAACAATTGATTCCTATCATCACTGGAGTATCAAGGAAAAAAATCTACTACTGTACTGTCAGTTTACTTTCATTTTCCCAGGTATTTTTCAATCTGTTTGTTCATCGGAGATGGCATGCTAGAACACACAGCAGATTCAATAACATTGACACATTCACCTATTTCTCAATTTATTTATTAGAACTAAGGTGTTCTACTTAAATTTATTCTTATTTAAGCAGCTGACCCACTGTACTACAGAAGCCTCAGACCACTGAAACCAAACAACTGTACCTGATAGCATGCTGCTATTTTATCTCTTTTAATAATTTAGTCTTTACACTTGCTACGTGCAATGAAACTACACCTGTTCTTTCATAGCATTTGGTTAGAAATATTTTGGATCAAACAATAATTCTGAATACAATACACATCTGTGCAGAAATTTGTGTGAAAGCATGTGGAAAATCAGGAATTTCCATGCTTTCCTGTCCTCAGTGTGCAATAAGTGTCTCGTAAATCAAAATTAAGCTTACTGTTTCAAAACAATGTGAACTGCTTATAGCACATTACCTGTTGTTCTTTTTACTGCGCTATATTACTGAGGACTTTTGTCTAGGACCAGGATCTTGGAGGGGTGGTTAAAAGTTTATTTACTCCTGCTTGTTGGAAAGCTGAATTCACAGCTTGTCCTCCTTGTGATATCGTGCTCATGCCTCCAGCCTTCTGCTACAGTGGGAGAACATGAGGAAATCTGTATTTTTTTCTGAATAGCCTTAGTAAGAAAAAAGAAAGGGAGAGTAAAAAGAAAATGGGTTTATTAGCTGAACCACGTAGAGAAGATATGAAGGTATTTATGGAGATATATGTGAATCCCCAAATGCTCCTTTATATCAGATCCACTATTCTGATTTCCTTAGAATGCCACAAAAACTGTAAAACACTGTACGTAATGTGGCAAAGAGACAAAATTTCATGCACAATAAGCAACACTCAAATAGTATTAATACTATATATATACTTCTTCATCAACAAAAACAAGGACACAAATATCTAAGGGGAAAATAGAGGCACTAACCCAAGGCCAAGTCAAAGTACGAACAAGCATTCAGAAAGCCATTGGGGTGGCCTAGCCTAGCCTAGCACAATGGATAGGGTACTATGGTACCTAGGATAGCAGACTGACACATAACTACGAATTTCTCCTGGTGTGATACTTACTCATTGAAATTAGGTAAACTTAACAGGGAATACATGCCATTTGAGAAATTGCCAACAAGGTCTGCTTTATGGAATGACACTTGCCAAAATTCAGCCATTTGGTGTGGTTGCCCCATAAATAGATTCTGCCTCTATTGATCTCTTCAGTTTATGTCGATGGCTGTTGTGGTTTAACCCAGCAGGCAGCTAAACAACGCACAGCCATTCGTTCACTTTCCCCCTCCCCAGTGGGATGGGGGAGAGAACTGGAAGGAAAAAAAAGTAAAATTCATGGGTTGAGATAAAGACAGTTTAATAGGACAGAAAAGGAAGGGAAAATAATAATAATAATACACAAAACAAGTGATGCACAATGGAATTGCTCACCACCCACTGACCAATGCCCAGCCCGTCCCCAAACACTGATCACTGCCCCCTGGCCAACTCCCCCCAGTTTCTATACCGAGCGTGACGCCATATGGTATGGAATAGCCCTTTGGCCACTTGGGGTCAGCTGTCCTGGCTGTGCCCCCTCCCAGCTTCTTGTGCACCTGGCAGAGCATGGGAAGCTGAAAAGTCCTTGACTAGGGTAAGCACTACTTAGCAACAACGAAAACATCAGTGTGTGATCATCATTATTCTCATCCTAAATCCAAACCACAGCACTCTACCAGCTACTAGGAAGAAAATTAACTCTATCTGAGCTGAAACCAGGACAATGGTTTAGGAAGCTCCTTCTATTTCTCAGAGTGTTTCCTGTCTGTTTTCTGATAAGCAGCTGCTTTCTTGTCTTTAACACGTGCCATTTATCTTTTCATTTACTCTCCCTAAAGTCCCTAAATTGCTTTAGCTTGTTATTTAAATTAAAAAATCAGCCTGGATCATGTCATTACGATAAAGCTTTGACAACATTTGCTAAATGTGGTTTTGCCGTTTTTCAGAATGTTTATTACAGCCATTGAAAAGTATTTCTGAGCTTTATAAAACTGCTTTGAATTTGCAGCCTATTTCTCTCCTCTCACTGGCTAGTAGCTGCACTTCATGCCAATCAGCAGAATTTGCAGTGACTTAGCCTAGAAAGCCAGGACAGAATTTGAACATTAAAAAGATGCCTCAGATGAATCCTCTCAAAGCAGCAGGATACGTATCAGGTGTACAGGTAGCCAGGACTGTGTTAGAGTTGATTTTAATACTGGCCATGTATATGCTATTGCTTCAGGGTTCCTCACACTTTGATATGCATGAATGCATTCTCCTGTGATTTATGATTATCCAGAGGAATCCTCTGCCTGCTGGCCTCTCAGGCAGAACTATTTTGGGGGAGAGTGGAGACTGCTTTACAAAGACTGAAATAAAGGAAAGAAAAGCCCACTTATGTCCTCTGGGAATATTGTCCGATCCTTCAACTTCTGTATTCTCAAATAATTGTATATTGGCTTTTTTATAAACTGCAACTCAGTAATCTTTAGAGAATTAGAAAAAATGCAAGATGAGTTGATGAATGCAATAAATTACACAAAAGGAACCACTTTTCTCCATGATATATATACTTGAAGGCACTGAAAATTCAAACAGAATACTGCAGCTGACCATAGACAGTAGACAGGACTACCAGCAGAAGATGACCCAAGATCTAAAGTTATATCATTCCATCTTTGTAAATAAATATGTCATTTGTACCAGCCAAACTAACATTCTGTATATATATAAATCTTTTGGCAAGAGAAGAATGCCATTATAAGCTCTGTGTAGTACTGTATATTTCTGACTTACAATGAATTCATCTGTTGCTCTGGGTAGAAAGCACACATATCCTGAGGTTTGCGAAGAAAGCAGAAGCTCGTCACTTTTGCCCTTTGAGCCATAAATCACAAGGGTCCTTTTACACTCCTGTGGCTCTGGGGAATCTCCATATGTTTTAACCTGCACTCTCCACTGTTGTGCTAAACAAAATGAAAATATGACATTTTTAGTTTCAATGGCAGAGTGTAATCGATGTTTTTGTTGTTATTATAACAAAGAATTTAAAGATTACTATGAATTTATATCACATTATATAAAAACAGACAAATAGACATTCCTTCTCTTGAGGATAATTATAACTTAAATAAGACTTGATAAACATAAGGCAACAGTTGAAGTGGGTATGCAAGCAGAAATTAACATCCAGGAAGCAGGAAAAGGAATATTTGGCTAGGTTTTTACTTTCTTTATAACAAAATAGTTGCTTTAATTGCAGTAACTAATTTATTAAATTACTCTTCTTGAAGTGTTCATACATAACATGAAAAAGAAAACATTTTGAAAGACTTGTATGTGATCCATTTGTAGGAACAGCTGGCTAATACACTAGTTAAGCAATGAAACTTAAACCTGTTTTCTCAGATTTTTCTAACAGAATTTGCCAGTCTCATCCTTTGTCAAATCAGATCATTCATTAGGGTTGAATCTAAAATTTAGGGAATTCCGAAGAAGTGTTTGCACTGACCTCAGTTCATGGCTTGGGTCTTTCAGAGATTCTTTTCAGTGGGTGACTTGTTCTCATAAAAATGTTAGAAGTGCAACCAAGAAGCTACAGAAAACCACTCCAGGTGTGGAAAAAATACTGTGTCTTAGATGGGCAGTATAGATTAGAAAGTTACTTAACTGCTTGAATATGAATCTTCTCCAGAATTCAAAGGAATTCTTTTTAGAAAAGACACTTGATCCTGCCTAGCAGAGGGAACTTAACAGTGGAAGGAAATCAAAAACCTATGTTTAGACTGTAATCAGTCCTGTGATAATATAATGATTTGCTAATGGGATTAATATGGAGAACTATTTCATGATTGTGTGTAAGCCTACATTGCAATGTGATAACAAAATAAATTTTAGAATAGTTTAACTCAGAAATAAATTGGATGCAATTCTTTTTCTTACAGTTCTGTGTACTTTTTTCATACCTTTCGTTTTCCTCCACCTGCTTGGAGATGGAGATTGAGTGAAAACCCGATCTGGTTTTCTTGATTTATTATTTCGCCTGTTTTTCATATTGTTTTCTTTAGGTAATTCTGGTTTTCCCCATGTTGTAGAAGCTTTTTCTGCATTACATGTGACTGTTCCCTGACTCTTCTGGGCTCAGCTACAAAACAGCAGGCAAATACACATCTCACAGTGAGTCCGCTGAGTAACGCACTAGCTGAAAGGCTCCTTCCATCTGAACTCTTTTTTGAGGTCATTTCCAGGAATGAGTCAGATGTACTACGTGGAAGATCCATACTTTGCCTAATGAGGGACTTTTGTTGTTTGATATACATGCCAGCCTTGAATTTTGTCTTCTTGTGCCAGGTTGGCATGTGGTACCCTTCAGGGTGTCACACGTGGTCAAGTCAAGCATCATTTGAGCTCCTGCTGCTCCTGAGCACTCCAAGAGTTTATAAGCAGATTCAAATTTTTACAAAGACTCCCAACATAGCCCTGAACCTCTTATCCTCTCCAACCATGCCCCATTTTGAAGGCTGTCACAGGAACACAGCAGAGGGGAAATTAAGATAATTTTGCATCACTGAGTTTCCCATGTGAGCTTTTTTTTTCTCTCTGTAATATTCCTCTGCTTCAGGAGAGAGCAAGCCCCAAGTTATGAGGAAGCACAGATGCATAACTGCCTGTTCCTTGCTCAAAGAGACAGCATGTTTAGAGACCGTATTTCAGGCAAGGTGATTTATTTTAATTAATATCCATGATTGTGGTTTTAATTATTATTTCAGAAGAAAAGCTAAGACACCAGTTGGGAGTTTTCCAGGAAATAAATCAGTGGTTACCATATTTAAGGCCTCTTAGCATCTGTAACTGTTCTTCTACATTTACTTTTAATGTTTCTACAATTCAGTAACTGAGCTAACCCATATTGACTGCATTTTCTGTCAGTTCAGCAAATTCATTCAACCTGCTCATGCCAGAATAAGAAAAAAATGTTGTGTCTAATATTATATTCACTTAGACAACTACTTGGTGATGATGGCAACACCAGACAGGAGACTGATCCCAAATACCTATTGTGTTCAGTATCTGTATTCAAGATATTCTGAAGTCCTCAGTAAGTTCTGAAAATTGGATAGCTGGGCTTGAATAGTGCATCTTTTGTGTTTCATGTGCATGGCAAAGAGACTTTTCCATTGATACTACTGAACTGCGTTAGCTTTCTTTCAGAATAACTAGTGTGCTAGTGTATTATCATACTTTCAGCTTATGTATAAACCTACAGCCATTTTCTTTGAGATGTCAGTATGATGACTGCTAAAATGAATGGTAGGGGGAAAACAGACTTCTGTGGAAAAAAATCTCAGAATTGTTTCTTTTCTAAAATAATACAACCAAGGATCTGATTTCACATTACAGGGATGTATCCAGAGATATGTTAGAAACAGGGGCCCTTTTCCTTCCAGAAAGTCTTTTAGCCACTAGTTTGGAACTTTTTCTTGAAGCAAAACTGTGAAAATCAAACCTGCAATGACTTCTGCACATAGAAAACTGGGCAAGGTAAAACATAAAGTTAACATTTTGTAATATAATTCAGAAAACTGAAAAAAGAAGGTTTTTGCTCTGTTTTTAAAATAGGAATGATTTACATTTTTAGAGGATTGCCACCATTGTTTTTACAATACGTTATTCCACCTTTTTTTTTAATCTGGTGGGTTTTGGTCTTAAGATCTAGAATGACATTTACACTTTGCTAGATGTAGGAACAGGTTACTTACTTCCCAGAGATTGTGGAAATTTGTTTTGCCTTGAGGCAGAGCAGTCAGTCTACTTATTTTATTTTCTTAGGAATTCAGCTTCCACCTGGCAATATATATCGTCATTGCTTTTTAGAAGCAGGATAGGTCAATTTACAATTTGGGAATTCTGTGATTATTCTTACCCCATTAACAAATACTGGCAAGGTAGGGAGTAATTTAAAAACAAAGGAAGTCATGGCAGAATTTACTGCATTTTCTCTTTTCTTATGAATTTTTTATATGCCTTAATACCAACAACCTTGCACAACACAAGAGCCAACCTAGAAATATCTATTAACTGAACTCTGTTCGTCAATGTTGAACCGTATTTTATGCACCTCCCACAAAGGTCCACAATACCACAGAGCACCTATTGTGGTTTAGCCCCTGTCAGCAATGAAGCACCACACAGCTGCTCGCTCACCCTTCCTCCCCAGTGAGATGGAGGAGAAAATTGGAAGAGAAAAAGAAAACTCAGGGGTTAAGATAAGAACTGTTTAATAATTGAAATATAATAACAACAACAACAACAATAAATGTATGTAAAAGGAGAACAGAGAGAGGAAAAAAAACAGGAAAAACAAGTGATGGAACTGCTTACCGCCCACCAACTGACACCCAGCCTGTCCCCGAGCAGCGATCGCTGCCCCCTGGCCAACTCCCCCCAGTTTCTATACCGAGCGTGACGCCATATGGTATGGAATAGCCCTGTGGTCAGTTGGGGTCAGCTGTCCTGGCTGTGCCCCCTCCCAACTTCTTGTGCACTTGGCAGAGCATGGGAAGCTGAAAAGTCCTTGACTAGCGTAAGCACTACTTAGCAACAACGAAAACATCGGTGTATGATCAACATTATTCTCATCCTAAATCCAAACCACAGCACTCTACCAGCTACTGGGAAGAAAATTAACTCTATCCCAGCCGAAATCAGGGCAGCACCCTACAGGAACCACATTACAGCAACCCAGCTCCTTTTAACTGACAGCAGTGTGGACAGCATTGGAGTATACTAGGTCTTGCTTCCTTGCTTTGAGAGAAAAATCTTTTACTATATGCTATTATGATACTCCACCAATTTTGATGATAGAAAATAAGAGAAAATGGAATGAGGAAGTAGTAAAATTTCCCTGTAATGCAGGAAACACTTAGAGAGCGATACAAAGTCTCATTCTCCTTCAGAACAACAACATCATTTGAGAGCTGAGAGGAGCTATCCACCTTCCCTACCAAGACAATGCCTTTTGTCTTTTTCTCTTGCATCAAACATACAAGGTAGAGTCAAGAGAATGGAAATAAATCTGTTCTTATGTACATCTACAGATGTACAAAGGTTGCTGGAAAAACTTGATATAGGGATACTGCATTTTGGCAGAATCCATAGCCAGCAGCTTCACTAAAGCTCGCATAATGCCAGCTTGGCTGAAGAAGGACTGAGACCCCTCAAGTAACCTGCTTAGCAATGATGACTTTCGAGCTCTCTTCTTTGGCTAGGTGGTTGAACATCTTACTAGCTTTATTCAAAGAGAATGAAATTTCTGACCCTCAGAGTAACTTACTGTTTTATTTTGTATCCTTTGTTATAGACCTTTTCCTAAGCACATTGATCTTATTCTGAAAATCACCAAACACCACTGAATTATGCCAATCAACTTTTTGTGACTTTCCCTGAAGCCCACTTGCAGAGTGCAGCTCATACAGAATATGACCGCATGAATGCATAAAACATTGGCTCCCTAACATCAACATTGCTGCTTGCTTCTTATTCAGTAAATGTATATTATATGGAAAGTTCTCACTTCCACTGTGAGTGGGACTTCTTATCGCTACTATCTGCTGTACAACGTGAAATCTTCACCGCTACAGCTGCTGGGAAAATTTAAGGCAATTACTTTTTCTTCCGAAACTCTGCATCTCTGGGATTTTATCAGCTCTAACCCTGGTGCTGTGTTGTGGTGGATTGACACAGAACTGAGTACAAGACCCCTTTCCAAACCTCTTGTGATTGTTACCCTCCTATCAAGCTCAATCTTTTCACATGCAAGGTCTATGAGATAATCACTACAACAACACAAATTAAACTGTGAACAATCCTGAGATCAGTCCTGCTCATCTTTTTTTTTTTCACATAAGGTGTAAAAGCATGATCTCTCACTTATCTCATTTCCTCACTGGAATGAACCCCTGGGTAAAGAAAAGATGGAAAAAGGGCAGTTCGAGTTAAGCTCATGCATAGCTAATTGGCAGAATAGTTCCTAAAAATGTTCTTCTCCTTATATCTTCATTATTCATAACATCTGATCTCAACCTAAGAAACAACACACACTCTTTGGGTCCTCCTGAACATCTTGACAGTGTGATGTTTCACTAACTGATTAAGAATAAGCCTCTCCTTTCTCCTCATAATCAATACATGATGTCTAACCGCACTTGACACATACAGGCTCTCAGCAGTCTGTGCATCTGTGCCTGCTTATTATAGCACAATAAAGAATGAAGCTGCACTGGAAAAAAACTTAGATTAGTAGTAAAATATAGCTTATTTTCTGAACATAAGGTGAAATAGATATTATGACTGCATCTCTGAACTGTGCACTTAGCAGAATGCAGAATCCAATTCCAAGTCATTCTTGTGAAAATCAAATTTCTCTGCGGGAAAGCCTTTACTTACCTGAGTTAATCAGTCTCCTCTTGTCAAAGTTATGTTGCCATGGAACAATAAAGCTGTTGGCTAAAGTGTTTTATTGAATGCAAGTTATTTAATTTATCACTGAAACTGGAATCAGATTGAGAGATCAGGACTCACACTACAGCAGGCAAGTCACTGTTTCCAGAGCCAAATGTAAACATTACTTTTTTTACTTTAGTTTCTCCCAGACAGTTCCCAGACACAGTTACACAGAATACACATTTACAGTTAAATGTTCATAAAGATACTTGTGTCAGTCTGTTTCTCTTTTCTGGTTAGGGAGAAACAAGGAGATAGTATCTCAAATTTTAAACACTTGGGAGGTACTAATATATTACAGTGAGGAGGCTATCTTTGTAGGTATAAAAATAGACAGCTGGGTGGGTAGGTTTTTATTAAAATCTTTTTACTAATTCAAGCAGATTTAGTCAACTGAATGCATATACTACATTTAGCTTCACTAACAGATTTGGAGTTTAAGCCTGCATTATTTCTGGCTACTTCAGGAATACCCTGATGGATTTTGACCTGAAAATGTTTCCACTGACACTTCACAACACATTTTTCAACTTGGTGATGTTTGCTAGGGGACCTGTTCCCATGTATTAAATGACAGTGACATTGGGATAAACAAAACAACACTTGAATCTCTCCTCAGAGGAATTCGTAGCTGATTTGAGGACAGAATAGTAGAAATAGGAAGAAAATCAGAAACGGTTTATAAACAACATGTTTTTCTCAATTACTTATAAAGGCCTAGTCCTTTCTGTAGACCACTGCCAGCCAATTTGTCTTCATTTTGTCTCACAGTTGATAGTTTACATATACAATGAGGTCACTTACTCACATATTTGTCACTTAACACTGATTTGCAGACTAAATTCAAACTGCAAAAACAATGGTATAGAAAACAATTCTTACCTTTAAGGAATGCCTTCTTTGAATTGCCATCCTCTAAAATATGAACAGAAAAAAAGTATGTGAACAAGCTTTAGAATCACTTTTCTTCTTAAGTTACCATCTTATTCAGAAGGGTTCTTCAGTAATAACTAGGCATTAAATATATATTATATTGTTATAACATGAATTTTCTTTCACAAAGTACTTACTATTGGCAGTTAGCTCCCTCTCAGTTTTCCCATCATCTTGATATTCATCTAACCATCTTTCATTGCAAAAACAAAAGTAAAAAGTTTAATAACAATTATTAGTATATTGCAAGTAATCTGACAATTACCTTCTCTCTCCAACAGTATTTTTCATACTTTTTTATCAAATTATGCCTTGAAACTACTTCCTAGGTTGAATTTTCTTTTATACATTCATCATAGTTGGCCTTATTCTTATTAGGAGAATTTGGCTCTTTCTGCTCCAGGCAAATAGGAATTTTCATGGTAGCTACACGAAGTACTATAGTACTATATGAAGTACATTATATGAAACACTAAGTATTTACAGGATCAAAGACGCAACTGTCCATTCGGGGGGTTGTATAACCTGCAGTAGTTAGTTATATTCATTGTACTTTAAATGATGTATAACTCCTGGAAGTCTGGAAGTTTCTAAAGCTTCGGCAGATCTGCAGCAATGAACTGAACTTCTCTTTTTACTTTCCTTTTCTTTTATACTGATGAATTTAAGGACCTTTCCTGCAATATCCTTTCACTACAAACATATATCCATACTTGTTCAGTTGATCCCCCTTACTGATATAATAACATTTTACAACCTTTAACAATCTCACTCATTTAAAAATAAATAAATAAGTGCTCACTATCAACTTCTATTGGCTCCATGTTGATGTTGCATTTGTTTAAAAGCAAGGGTCCGTAATATATTTCACTTCTTGTATATAACAAAGCTCTATGAATAAACCTCACATGGTTGAAGTCTAAACTCTACTGTATTTCAACTATTTTTGCAATAAATAGTTTGATTAACTTTTGTGAGCTATCTCCTTGTTCCCTCCTAAAAAAGAAAAGATCACTAGCAGTTTCTAAAAACAGAACATACACTTTGACACATTGACAGCACACTTACACTGCAGGCAAACAATGACAGGACTCCTCTAGTTCTATATATAATGTGTCTAATCTTTTTCTAAAAGCTTAATAATTTTTTTTGACAAGGCAGTTTTACAGAGAGCCCAAGTGTCTTCATTAAGTATTCTTCCCTTTAAAGAAGTCTCATAAAATGTCTTTGTAATTAAAGAAACAATTGTCTCATTCATCTACTCTTCCAATAACCATCTTAAATGTGCACCAAACCAATTAAAAAGCCTGATAGCCAAAAAGGAAAACTAAACCAAAAACCTGTTCATCAGATTAATAGTTCTGAGAGGAGTAAATGGTTCTTAGCTAGTCATTTTCAGGAACCTTGCAAACTGAAACCTTGTTTTTTTGTGAAAAGGTAGGATTCCTAGAGGAGGAGAACTGTCTTTATTGAACCCTTAAAGATTTTCAAGACTTTAAGGCACAGTTCCCAAAATAACATGGAAACTATTTCAGCCATGTAACCCAAACTCATAAACTCCAGACACCATGTACTACAGAATATAATTACCTACATCTAAATTACAATTCTTCAAATTATTTCTGTTGTATTAAATATACTAATATAGAAATAGCACACACAAATCCTGACTTTTATCTGTTGGCTTATTTTATGGAGTTTTTTCCTGTTATAGCTATATGATTCAGCTCAACGACTGCTAAAAGTTCAGGTTGCAGTTGCCTCAGGTAATAAAAAATTTGGAAAAATAGGCTGTTTAGTAGTTGTTAGAACTGAAAGAGTCAAGCATTTTCCAATTTTGTCCAAGGCAGCAAAATTCTAGACCTAGTAAGACAGACAAGCAAAGATTTACTAAATGAAAGGAAATATTGTTGGTCTCCTTTAGGAGAAAAGTTAAAGTTCTTTCCAAAGACTTCCAGGATGTATATAAGGTTTTCAGTGACTGAGAAAGAGAAACTGACCAAAATCAGTACAGCTAGATCTTTACACATAATACTTTTTAAAAGATTGAGAATAGAAATCTTGTTAATTTTCAAGTGGCCTCTGTATATTTTAGATGAAAGAAAGATCAATGCACCTTTTCTCCTATGCAACGTTTGGTTTTGGGCATTAAGCTACCAATCCCTCCTATATCAATACAGCAGCTTTGTTCTTTGTCTTCAACAGCAAAATTTTGCATCCCTTGTATGTTGAAAAGCTCGGGTACTGCTCATATATCTAAGTTGTGTGCACATGCCTGTTCTGTAATTTTTTCCTTAGGTTGCTGGCAGCATAACAAATTCTTTTTCTCCATGAATGGCATACCTATTACAAGGAAATACAACCTCCTGAGCTTCCTTTCCTTCTTTATGTTTGATGATAATCTTATCCAGGAACCATCCATTGCCTGTATTGAAATGACAAAAGTTTATCATATGAAATAATGCATTTTTAAAATAAATTTATAGAAAAAAGCCCAATTATCTTTTTCCAGCAGAAGCACAGGTCATATTAAGACAGAGCCCAGCTAAACAGATAAGAGATATTGGCAGAATGAAAGCTTTATTATTCTGTGTCTCTTGCAAGAGGTAAAATATTAATTCTTCTCTGTCTTGTTTTGTTTTAATTTTAAGAGGGGTGGTTGTTTTTTTTCCTAGGAGACAAGTGTATGCGTACATCTGTGAACTGCCAACACCATTCACATGCCAGCATACATTTTCTGATTCCTTGTGATTGGGCACAAGGATTTTGGGACAAATCTTTTTATGCAGTTAACAGAGATACATGTAAAAGCTGGAAATGTTGGTCCTCTCTGAGTGAAGTTGTTATTGCATATATAAGAGTACTCACTAACAAATCATTAAGCCTACTGCTCTCATTTGTAAATGGACTAGGGCTGCAGCCTTGGAGGGGCTTTATATGTCTAGGTGCCAATACCTGGGAAAACTGAGGATTCAAGGATCCAGGGCCAGCAACTGGATAGACTGAGTGTCTAAGGCCAGCTACTGGAGGCTTTATATATCCATACTTTATATATATATATGTATATATTTGCCATTTATGGACTGTCATTCTGATCAGCTAGAAAGGGTAACAGGATAAGGACACTGGTACTGTTTGTGTTTGTGTGAGTGCCGAGTTCCTGTCTGTGTTGATCTGTGTGGCCAGCCACCTGCACAGATATATGTATTTTATAAATGTATTTCTGTGTGTACCTACTGGGAACACATAGTCTGCCTTGCTACTAGTGGGACCAGCACACATGGGAGCTATGCAGCGCCACTTCTGTTGGGCTACTGAATTCATCCTCTCCCGAACAGCAGTAACCACGGCCACATCCATGCTGATCTCTTACATCACTTCCAATAACCATCTGAGTGACTGGTACAGTTCTCCTGCAAAGCCCTTTTCAAATATCCTGTTCTCACTGTGTCTGCACCACTCACAAGTTGTCACATTGCTTACGAGGTTTTGCCTGACTCATACCATTATTTATCAGCACATTGTAGCAAAACAGCAGGAGGGGTGTTTTGGTCAGAAACAGACAACTGTCCTATTTATTCTCATGCTCTGTCTCCCTGGCTGCATCTGAGTCTGGAAGTCCCTAGAAGGCAGCAGTCTAAGTCCCATAGGGAGGGCTTGCCCAGGCAGTGCATGGAGCATAATGGCATTTCCCCTTCAAGACTTCAGGCCCAGGGCACGTTAGGACACCCTGCAAACTTCATCTGTTACCCTCCTATACCTCAGATGATCTTTCATTGGAAGGAGCCTACTAGCCTGGTCAAGATTCACCACCACTCAGGCAGGTCACTTTAAAACAGACCAAAAAAGATGAAAAGTGCTGCTTGTGTAAATGTACAGGTATGTATGGAAGGTTTCTATGAAGGAGAAGGTTGTTTCAGCAGGTAAGACACATCATCTAGTGACTCACACCTGCCCAATGGCAAAACCCTGCTGGCTAAGACAAAATTCCTTTTCTTTCCTCATTCACAGTGGCTGTGGGAGAAGATATATGCCTACAGTCTAGGACCCCCAAAGAAAGCATATGTTCCATGATCCTTTCAAGACAGTCTCCAAATCAAGACAAAAGACCTTCTGCCCTATCACTCAGGCAAGTTACATGATTAGAAAAAAGGGCAGCCCCACCTCTAAATGAACCCTCTTTCCTCCCTGTCAAACCTCAAAAAACTGGGTCTCTAGATGGCCTCTCTCCTGACTCACCATCATTTTCCAGCTCTCAACCCCCCTGTGTCACCTCAGGACAGATTTGTCTGGGGACAGTTTTGGATACAGTTCAAAAGAAGTCTGTGAGATCTGGCTGTACTGACTACGATGAACCAATCGTCTCAATTACAGAGGCATAAATTTTGTTATTCACAGCATTTGATCCATTGTCCTGTTTAGACAATCCTCCAAAAACACAGATTTTGAACTCCATTGTCAAAGAACAGTTTAAGATAACTGAGTCTGGTTGCAGATTTTGCAATGCTGACTCTATGATATGGCTATGCTGCCTATTAGAGGAGAGACGAGGGTAGAGAGCATGGTATGGTGTCCTGGAGGATAGAGTGAAGGTAGGTTCCCCGCCACTGCCTTCTGTGTTGTGTCTTGGCCTACCAGGATGTGTCACTCAGATATACAATCATCCATATTGTTGAATGCAGCAAACTCTAGAGAACTACAAAGATACAAGAATCAAGTTTACTTCCTATACCAAGGTTGCACTAATAAGCCTACTTCTCTAATAGTCACAAGCCTGCTCAGAGCCTTAGACAGTACAGCCAGTCAGCAAGATGGGTGTTGCTTGAGGACATTTCAGAACAGAGTATGGTAGAAGTGCTTTTCTCATCTAGTATCAGTGTGGCCCTGAACTGCTTTAAAAATTCCTGTCTTCACTTGGCTTCTTCGTAGCCACTAATCTGCAAACATATTTGCAGTATTTACATCTTCAGTGCTTTTAAATGCTAGCTTTCTCTTCATTTACATCATTCCAGAGATGCACACTTCAGGGGGCCGTATCAAAAATTTGTCTCATCACAAAATTATCTCCTTTTTCTCTGAAAAACCTACAAGCTGAATGTAATGTCACTCACTGGAGCAGCTCTACATTCACTTGCACAGATTAAATAAATAACAAAATCTTCTACCGCTGCCCAAAGCAGCAAGAACATTATGTTATAGCTACTCAAAACTTGTTTGGTAGTAAAGTATCTTTAATTCTATGCTGGCCAGTCTTCACTCTTTGTCTAATGAAGAATTATTTTACCTGTGTGAGCAATGCTTTCATGAGTTTTCTATATGCAAATAAACAGTGCTTTCTTATAAATAGACTTGAAAACAAATAGTGGAATGACAGTATTTGACATTAAACTTGTGTCCTTTTTGCTGTCCATTACCACTGTTTTTCACCATCCCATCACAGTGACCAGTCTGTGGGAAGACTTTTATCACTGCAAGACCTTCTGTCACATTTTATATGAAGGATGCAATATAAATAAAGTGCATTGTGTTTAAAAAGGACTTGAAAACAGACTGGTCTCTAGGAAGTTAAATCCTACCTGGACCAGCTCCATCATGGCTAATCAGAACTTTCTCCAAGTCTCCCAGTGAGACAGCCTTTATGCAGAAAATATCCATCTGTGGAATCATACAAGGAAAATTATAAAGGTCTTGAGCACAGCTATTGCTTTGACTATAACAGTATAGAATACTTTATTTTTTCTCTTTTTTTTCTTTTTCCCCCAAATGAATACAGGTGTATTATATTGGTCCTGGTCAGACAGTGACAATCTTTTAGAGCTTTCTAAGGTGAATAACACTTTAAAATTACTCCACAGAGACAGCAATCTATTCCTTTGGCATGACACAAAGATCAGTTGCAAAGAATTATTTGGTTATCTCTATGGTCCTACCTATTTTCAAGTCCTATCTGCCTCACCAAGACTGGAAAACGTACTTGTGAATAAGGATTTAGAACTTGATTCTAAAATTCATGGTGATCCATTCAGGAGAATAAAAATCTCATTGTTGCAATTTTATCTATACGTGCAATATACATAACCAAGAGTACTCAGATTCTACTATGCAATGTTCTCAATAAATTATTAATCCAGCAGATAAAAATTATTCATATGATGTAATTCTGTAAGTAATTTTGAATAAAGAAAATACATAAGAAAATGGCAAACTGAATAAAACTTGTAAATAAAAAGATATTTACACATGTTGAAGAAACAGTTTGCTAGTCATAATTTACTCTTATTGATCAGAAGCAGATTGTTTTTACTTCACCTGTCCATGTCGAAATTTTACATTATTATTCTTAGATCTATGGAGCTTCCTTTTCCCAGCATCTCCTCTTGTCCCAATGAGGTTGATATAAACATTAGAATCTGTTTCAGCACCAAGTTTAACGCCCGTGTATACATGGACCTCATACACCAACACTAGAAGAAGAAAAAGCTTGAGATTATCCCTGTAGTTTGCACATGATTCAAAAGCTTTCCCATGAAAATTTTTCCAGAAGACTGTACTGACTTCCAGATTTGGAAGTAGCAGCATCTATTCATGCATTTGTCACTTTCAGATTCAATGTTATAATACGCTGCACAAAAATGTGAAAATATCAAGCTTAAAAGGATGCATTATGCTGAGTATAGCATGACGTGCATTGCTCAGGAAAGCAACCCATCAAGCAAGTGTTCCCTCATGCTCCATTTTCTTCTCTCACTCCCTGTTGAGTACTCACAATTTCAGGACTGAATTTGCAAAGTCTTTCTTGGCAAGTTATCTGGAGACCACCTAACTGTGCCTAGTCATGGTCTCAAACAATAACTATATTTCACTGGTACCAAGGTATTTTCAACCTCCAGTTTTGTGCAAAACCGAATTTTCTGTGAGGCTAACCTTCATTTCATCTTAAAAGGAGAATGGCAGTCATGAATCCTAGGGTTTTTCGGTTTTCACCTCACATACAGTGGTAGGCAAGCAGGTGAATGGGCTCCCTCATCTATAAAAAGTATACACTCAACTTGTTTTTGAAGGTTTCAACATTTACCACTAGTGGATGCTAGCACTTCTAAAAACAGCTCTCAGTTAAAATATATTTACAACTTCTTAGTGCTTCTCTTTCTAGTCTAGACCAAAGTCTTATATACAAAAAATATACACTTAGCTTCAAAGAATTGTGGAATATAATTCAGAGTAACTGTATTAGTTACTGTATTAGTGTTGCACCACACTAATGTTATCTTTATAATTATCCAGATATGAAACTTCTTTTAAAAAAATTATTTGCAGTAATCACATACTATTCTATTTCATTTCAGTTTTTCTTATTACAACATTAAAAAAAAAATTTCCCATTTATATCTTAGTGGCAATTTTTCTATGCAGTGTTTCTATTCTAATCACAGCTGGCCATTTCTGCTGCTGTGTAATAGATCACAGAGGAGATTACTGTTTCACTAATGGGTAATTTTAATAGTTCTTGGGAGTGAAGAAAGGTAGTAGAAGCCCTAAAAAACACAATTAAACACTACTTTTAAGAAAGAACTAAGATGAAGACAGAAATTTATAACAAAATGTTTGAAACTGGACAATATTTTGCAAAAACTAATTAAAATACTATTACTTTTATACTACCACATAGCTAGTAGAACCTGATTATTTCCTTAAATTTTTAATTCACTGGACCCCAAGGCAGCTCATAAAATTCAAACATCATGTCATCCACCATCACTGAAGAATAGCTATTTCTGATTCCCAATGAAGTTGTTAAACAAGTAGCAAAATAATACTGCAAATACTTAAGGGAGGGGGGGAACCCCACATATATGGAAAGATAGGAAGGAAAGGTTGATGGATAAACTTACGCTTAACCAAGTTCAAATATTTCATTTAATCTATGTAAAATTATCCTAAACTGGAAAAGACAGTGTCTCCAACTCTTTATCACTATTACAACTGTGACTCAAAATAGGAGTGGTGTCCCTTGATCAGTTTTATTATTTTCTGTAACTCCAAGCATTCACTGCAGCTCTCACATCCATGTTCCAACACTTATCCCATGACATAAAAGTGATCTCGATAATACACACACATCTTCAAAAATTTGGCAGAGCCTTATAAAAACTAGATTCAAGTTTTTTAACATAAAGACATCATGTTAAAACAAACAGTAGATATGGATGGCAAGTAACAAAGATAAATGAATCTGATAATTAGCATAATTAAGCTATATATCCAAATGACTTTTTATATCATAACTCTTAGTATAATCATAACTGTGTGTAGCATTGCAACAGGAGAACATAAGTCAAATAAGAAAGTGTTCAAAGAACAGAGGCTAAGGGGTGACAGCAAACTATGAAATGAAAAGTGCAGCTGTCCTGGGTTCAGCTGGGATAGAGTTAATTTTCTTCCTAGTGGCTGGCATAGTGCTGTGGTTTGGATTTAGGATGAGAATAATGATGATCATACGCTGATGTTTTAATTGTTGCTAAGTAGTGCTTACCCTAGTCAAGGACTTTTCAGCTTCCCATGCTCTGCCAGGTGCACAAGAAGCTGGGAGGGGGCACAGCCAGGACAGCTGACCCCAAGTGGCCAAAGGGCTATTCCATACCATATGGCGTCACGCTCAGTATAGAAACTGGGGGGAGTTGGCTGGGGGCCAGTGATTGGTGCTCGGGGACGGGCTGGGCATCGGTCAGTGGGTGGTGAGCAACTGCATTGTGCATCACTTGTTTTGTGTATTCTTTTAACATTATTATTATTATTTTCTCTTCCTTTTCTGTCCTATTAAACTGTCTTTATCTCAACCCATGAGTTTTACTTTTTTTTTTCTTCCAATTCTCTCCCCCATCCCACTGGGGAGGGGGAGAGTGAACGAATGGCTGTGTGGTGTTTAGCTGCCTGCCCCACTGATCATGGAGGGACAAGTTTTTTCAGAGTGTGGAAGGAGAGAGGTCACTTTACCGAAAGAAAACCTAACTACTATATTCATCTGTGACCAGCCATTTGAATGAAAGGACTGGACTACACATGAAGCAATGCACTGGGGATTAGTAAAAGCAGGGACATATAAACATGAAGTCTTCTCCACACTTTTACATTCTTACTAATATTCCCGGTTTTGAAAATGCAAAACATCTGTGGGAGCTAAGGAAAGGGTATAGATTGTTCATGTTATGACTGTTTACATACAAAGATTGGTATCTGTATTACTTACACCTACAAGTAATTTCCACGATAAAAACTGGAAAATTTAAGTAACTATAAGCACAATTTTAAAGCATATTCAAGGATTTTTTTAAGAAGCCCTTTAACAATAAGTGGTTACAAGAAGAAAATACCAACAAGTTCTTTCATTTCTGGAGGAGACCAAACCAAATGGATTAAGTACAGGACACACCAGAACAGAATAAGAGATAATTATAACACAACACAAAGATATTAACAGATAAATAAATGACAGTTCTTTTTGTAGCACTGTGCATCTCTGTGGTAACCAGAGAGATGATAATGATCTAATCAAATACAGCTTTCTATTGCTACAAGCCTAAATAAATCAGTCTGAAGTAGAAAACATGCACATGTTGAAATGTAAAGAACTGGAAAATATTTTCCATAGCTCCTTGTGTCTATACATCTCTCACCATCTGGAAAATGTTAGGTCTGGCATTTATTTAGGCTACACAATCTGCATTATTTATAAAGGAACCTTCTTAACAAGAAGACCAGTTTGTGCTTTAAATTTTTGTATAGATTAACAATATGGGCTGCTATATTAGGATAATAAATGCAATGTTCATTTCCCTTAACTTAAATATATGTTACAATGCATTTCATACGAAACACACAAAAAAATTAAGCTATGAAAATATTCTCGAAAACATGCCATACATGTCTACTTAGAACATGCCACTATGAAGAAATGCTTGGACATTCATATAAACATTCACTAAATAGATTGTGGAGGCTAAGCCTTTTCTGTGAAAATGGAAATGTAGGAACAGACCAGCTTGAGTGGATGCAATTTTTTCAAGCTTTGTCAAGCAGTTCCTCTAGATTGCAGAACAGCGAAAAAAGGTGCCAGTGTTAATGGCTGCTGAGCTACATATTGCTTAAATACAAGAACAAGAAGGATGGTGCCACTCTGTAACAGATAAGACAAGGTACACCAGTAGTTTCATGAGCACAGGGGACAGATACAACCAAATTCAGAGAACAAACCTACAAGTCAAATGTACTGCTGAAACCGCAAGGTTCACCATATGTGAAAATTGCCTGTTTGCAACTTCATGTATATTGTTCACAAAGCACAGTTTTTTGTGTATAGAATAAAATGAAAAGACCCTAGAAAATATGTTCAGTCTCTGTGACTCTGGTTTAATTTCCTTTGAGGAACTGACCTACTCTAAGGCCCCCACTGCTGCCACATCTGAAATGGAGACCTGCTTCATTGCAGTAAGAAAAAGACATCCCAAAACTCTGAGAATTGGAACTCTATGGCCTGATCCTCTATTCTGTAGCAGCAATTTTATTTTACTATATGCTGATTTAGTGAAACTACACCAGCCGAAAACTGGGGTGACAAAGTGACAAAGCAGAGAGGTAGGCCCATAGGCAAAAAAGGAAAGAAAAAGTTGAAAATTATATCATAAAACCAACCACTGAACAAAAGTCAGGGAATACTGTTTCTGCATTATGAGAGACCTGTTAGACTCACATCTAGCCATCCGTCTAATGTGGGGCACATCAAAGCAATAGAAGAAACATCTTGAAAAATACAATATATCTTTGATAAAGGATTTAAGAGGATTAATTAATACAAAATAGCAGGAAAAAAATCTCATCTAGCACTCACTAAAGAAAGAAAATGACCTTTCAGAAAATAAGTGATTGAAATCTTCAGGTTGCTAACAGAGCAACTTTAGATAAGCTCTATAATCAAACAGAAAACTTTGGGACATGGATGCATAGATGAAACAGTTGAAAAAAGGGAGGCAAAATGTTTTCAGGCAGAGGTAGGGGTCTTCTAAAAGGTTCCATGAAAGACAGACATTAAAGCAGTATAACGACTATGTTAAAAAAAATGGCATATCAAAAGTATCAAAAATACTACAGGAGTCACTGAGATGTTGTGTACAAGTACCAAATTTATACTCCCTCACTCCATAAAAACGCTACTACTGCTACCTCTTGAGATGTTATCTGAGACTTCAGGTGTTTTTTTAAGTCACAACTCCAGTTTCTGGCATCTGTTGATAACATAAGAACATGAACTTTGTGGAATAAAGGGGAAAAGAGAAAGGAAGTTTTTGTTTCTCATGTCTATGAAGAAAAGGTAACCTAAGGGCATGCTAAGGAGCAACAGAATGGAAGTTAGAGAACCCTTTTTTCCAGACTTCTTATTCTGGACACCTGAGTCAGGCTTTCCAATATAGAAGGCTGGTATATTCTTGATCATTCATCAATGGTAAGAGTTAGCTTGGCCCCAGTCTGCAAGCACAGTATATAATTCTCTTTTTCTTATGAAGGAGTAATGTACAGAATTCAGTGACATTACCTTTTCCTTTGGAAAATATAAACAGTAAGAAAGCATCACAGGTTGCTTTGCATTAAAGGCTAAATTAATATTTTTATATGTTTTGGGAGAAGAAGAAAATAATCCTAATTGAATTAAAGATGAATTTATTGGTGAGAAAAAGAAAATGAAAGTTTTCACTGTAGAAATATTGGCCGTCTTCTGCTTAGCATAAACTACTGTCCCATTATCAGTTCTTTTCAAAGTAATTCTACTAAAAGAACAGTACAGTCATTATTTTAGAATTCTAGTTAAAAGCAGATGAATTAAAGATAAATATAGTTATCACTTATTACTCAAAGTACATTAGATAAGCTTCCACCACATTACAGCTGTCTGAGCCTAATGCTGGTGTGCCTACAACAGCACATTAGTTGGAATCAAGAAACTGAATCCCCTGGTTGGACCTCCTTACTTCTTTCTGGTTTGCAGCATGGAGTGGTTTTAGAGCAAAAAAATAGATCCTTTTTGGATTAAACTAAACCAGAGGATATGTTCCAGGAACACAATGATGATGATCTTGCCACAAATTGGCAGTCAGTCCATTGGAACAGACTAGAACAAGCCCAGAGTAACTTCCCCGCAAATACACATAATGAGGACATTGGGCCCTTAGCACCAACCACTTCACTGCACAAATCCAATCCTATCAGGCCATGTAGAGTAAACAGACAAATTGGCCAAAGAACACAAAACCTAGAGAGACAGTAAATGATATACAACATTGAAATTGTCAAACAGTTTCTATTCAGTCCTCCCTTAATGATAGCGATCCAAGATATTAGAAGAGTATTGCACAGTACTGCTTCATGTTCTGCCTTTTTTCCATACAATGTACCCACTTGAACAAAATGGTCATTTTGGCTTGATTAATTAAACAGCAAGTTTGAATCTCTGTCACGTGGTTTTATCATTTGATATTTAGCACCCGGTTTGCACAAATACTGTTTGGCATTTTGCCATGACAGAAGGGTAAAGATACAGATTGGTGCAGTGTTAAGGCTAAAAGAGAACAATTTCATAATGGCTGATAGTGGTTAAGAGGCAATATCTTCCTCACAAGTGGTGCATATATTATTTGAGAAGACATAAATACAAAAACACTATCAGGTGAAGACATTTCAATTAGAATTACAGTTCTCAGGCTTTCTAATCTCCACTTCAATTTACTCCTGCTATTTGGAGCAATATTCTACAAAATGTATGGGAATATTCTTCATAACGTGTAAGAAAATGATAAGCTTTGAAAAAACACACCTACTAATCAGTTGTATAATAGGAAAGAGAAGCTTGACTATTTACCTAAGTAGTTGGTGCCTCCTGAGTGATTAAACAGGGATGCAAATTTTTTAGAGATAATTCTTGAGTCATTACTATTTGCTTTGGTCATCTTTTGCATTATTACAGTCAGTGGGCACATTCTAACCTTTCTGTATTTGCCTGCACATTTCTCCAACTGGAAAAGAAAGCTTAATCTTTTCAGCTGGAATTTTTCCTGCCTCAGCCTCAATATTTGTCTTTTATCTCAAATCAGTATAGTTATTCCTTCAGTTATGTGAACAAGGACAGGGCAGAATTCACCATTTATATTCTCATTTGAAGTTTATGTTTGCCTAATGTCCTGGTTTCAGCTGTGATAGAGTTAATTTTGAATTAACTCAGGGACTGGCTGGGGATCGGTCAGCAGGTGGTGAGCAATTACATTGTGCATCACTTATTTTCTATATTATTATTATTATTATCCATTCCTTTTCTGTCTTATTAAACTGTCTTTATCTCGATTCATGAATTTTACCTTTTTTTTTCCTTCAGTTCTCTCCCCCATCCCACTGGGGAGGTGGAGAGTGAGTAAGCAGCTGTGTAATGTTTAGCTGCCTGCCAGATTAAACCACAACAGTCCTTTTTTGCACCCAACGTGGGGCTCAACACGTTCGAGAGAACAACAGATCTGACTAGAGCAT
>VZTL01005372.1:206-29904 GCA_013400535.1 Scopus umbretta
CATTGTCAGAAATCTAATCAGGGAGGCTTATTCTTCCAAAATTTCTCAATTTGGAAATCTAAGAAGGATTTAAGAAAATAATTTTTAAAAAGTTTAAGATAAGTGCTCACCTACTTGGTTGCATTTCTTCTTTTAATTTATGGCTAAATGAAAGACAGGAAACAACCCCCAAAATTTGCTGAGCACCCTCAATTTCCTAGCAACTTTGTTGTCAGATGGATTTACTCAGCCTCATTCAGGAGCATTGCTGATCTCTGTGAAATGTAGCAGGTCCACTTATCAGCAGTTCCCAGGTGACCAATCTGCAATTTATTCATATCAGAAACCTTTTTTTGTCTGGCCACTCTGATTCTAATGTGGACTGTATATCATCAGGCAATGACAAGAACAGAGGAATTGATCTCTCCTGGCATAATAAGCTTATTTTTTCTTCAACCATGCCTTTGGAGTGGAGGAGATATTATAAGATGTTTGTCACTTATCTGGAGATGTATACACAGAAGAAACAACTCCCAGCAGTTTCAGGGAGTGAGCTGTGTGTGCTCAAGTAAAACTCATGAAAACCTTTCATAATAAGCTTTAGAACAAGCAAAACTTTTAATAGAAGAAATGATCTGTTCCTACCCCAGAAGCTTTTAATAACTGCTCTTCTCCACAGATGAGGTACTCGGGTAAATTGGCATACACTGACCTGGATTCAGGGACAATGGCTGTAATCTGTCTGCAAAAAGCCCAGTAGGCTCTACAGAGGCCTCAGTGTCAATCAGCGAAAGAAATGGAAGTTAAACAAGCACCACTAGATTTTTGCTTTTTTTCCCCGTGCTCTGTTTGTTTAACCAGCAGGGTGGCACCAGGTGGATGTTAGCATTCGTGTACAAGGCTTTCACAGAGATTGATGTTCACAGCAACAGCTGAGTCCATTTACAATGCAGTTCTCTGAAAGCCTCACTGAATAGATTCCTAAAGACAGTAATTTACTGTCTGTCTTTTCCTCTTTTATTATATTCCACCACCAAAGATGCCTGTTCTTATTTGATGACTTAAGTATCCTTGATCAAAGGTGCTTATACATTTTCAAACTCTGTTACTGTTAGAAAAAGGAAAGAAGGAAGAATTAAGACTGAGCTGTCTTTGAATAGTTGCCCTGGTCTTACTGTTCTGTGACTACTGCAAAGCGTGGCATTGTCTTGCTGTTACTGAGAGATGTGAACAGCAAACAAACTTGAAAGAAAAGAATGCAGGTTCTGGAGAGATCCCTCTGTATTCTGTACCATCTCCTTTCCTATTTAATATGTGTGAGTACATCATCCTGAGGATTGACACTGGATAGGGTTTAAATCACTGAAGAATTAAAAAGGTAGCAACATTTCATAGAAATTTAATTATTGCTTGCCCCAGGACAGCATGTGCTACCCAGACTTTTTAGAAGAATTTTTGACCTTCAGTCCTGGCTGTGAGGTGAACACGTATTCCTTCATTCAGTTTGCAGATGGTTAAAACTGACAGAACTGAACAAATTTTACTATCTGTTTGTGACATTCACACTTTAAATGCTTAAAGCAGGGGGGGAGCAAAACCCAAGAAAAAGCATTCTGTAAAACTACAAACCATTATTCAATTTGCACATTTGGTGAAATAGGTGGTGGTTTTGATGCTAGGGTGGGGGATCAAAAATGGATTTTTATACCCTTAAATCAACATCTGGAAATAAATGTAATTGACATGGACCGGCTTCTGGCTCTCCAAGGCTCTCATATGAAAGTAAAGAGATATTCACCATAGAACTGAACCAAAGTTTGTTGAAATCACTGAGAGTTTTTCCAGTAATGGTATTGGGTTTTGGATTAGGCTATTGAAAAGCTCTCTCAATTTAGCAGCAGTCCTATCACCCCATCTGACAACTAAGTTACAAAGTACTACCTAAGCGATTATACATGTTAATTTCAGTCACCAGAATGTTACATCTTGTTCATATCTTTGTTTCAAAGATGTTTCTGTATTTTAGTTTCACTCATTTAAATGTTATGAAATTAAAAATAAACATATACAGAGGAAAGGAGTTACAGGAAAAATGGACAGCACATTGCCATGTATAGCTTATAAAGCTCCACCCTATAATTAAGATTTGCCAATTATAATGCATATTATGCCATTTTTTTTGGTATTCCAGAAGGAGAGATATGCTCATGTTAGTTTTCTCAGATAGAAATTGCAGTGAATTGTTGTGAGTAGCTTTTATAAGTACCAAGAATCTGGGTGAATTTCCCCTGAAAGATGATCTAAAAACCTTATTGTAGGTGGATCTGCAGCTTAATAGAACTTGCCTCATTTTTTAAATATGAAGAAAAAGGTTCAGAAAAGGTGGGAGACATCTCTGTATCCAAGGATGACCTTGTTGAGAAGGGAATCCTCAAAATCTAATGATCTTCTATTGTCAGAACTATACTCTGTGTGACCCTTTATTTTACTACCACCTCCAGGTTTTATCTTTCTATGAAAGTAAAGATATGAAGAGAAAGGATTCAGTCTTTTCACTGTACAATTTCCCTGGTTTTCTTTTCAGGGTAACTTTTGTGCTGATTTTTTTTTTACGTTCAAGAGCTTGGTTTCCTTTTTCTTCTTCCTGGCCCAAGCTGAGGCATGGAAATTAGTAACAGGAGGAAATTTGCATTGCTTTTGCTTGTGCATATATAGAAGAGGTCTGTAGTACAAGCAAACAGGCTGTCACCTTTAACTGGTGTCAACACCCTCTTCCTCCAGAAAAATTGAAAATATAACCTTAAGATTACAAAAGACAAAAGTAACTTATCTCACATCATAAACAGTAGATAAATATATGAGAGAGACACAATATTTAGCAGTTTCAAAAAAATCCTCTCTTCCAATCCTGGTAACACAGATGCACATCCTAAATAGTCAGAAAATCAAATATTGTTCCTGTTAATGTTTTGTTAAGCAATTTTGACAACAATACACATTTGGACAACTCAGAAATATAGCATGCCTTGTCCTTTGAATTGTGGATGGTTTGCACTATGCTAAGAATAACAACAATTACAGAATTTGCATGCATCTGCCAACAGAACAGATGGCCTTGTAGTTGGAGGACAATGGAGAAAATAGAAAGAAAAGAAATGTTCATATGAAATCCAAAATAATAAAGAAATCTTAACTAGATGCTGATATACAGGGCAATAAAGAACATGATTTGAAAATATTGCAGTAGCAGGGGAAGGAAAGAGACTGAAATGGATTTGAGATGCTTTCTGAGGAAATTATGGGAAGTGGATAGCCATGCTTCCACCACATTAAATCATGTTTATTCCTTAGCCCTCTGCTGGCTACAGCTGCTCAGAGTTATATTGGTGTAGCTTATTTAGTCCTAATGTCTACAGTGAGATTAAGGTTTTGATCATAACAGGTATATGAAGACATCCACAGTATGGAAAGTTAATTGTAGAAACAGATCTCACAGTGTAAATACTGCCAAAGTTGTCAAAAAAATGATTGAAATTGTTACTACAGTAATTTTGAATAGCTGAAAAGGCTAAAGACATATGGATAGTTCTATTTCTTTTATCCTTATACTTCAGTGGTTAACTATTCAGATAATCAATGACAGATATCATATACATACTGGTACTGATATTTTCCAACGACAGAAACATTTTTTCTACCACACGTATCCCAATCACACTTCCACTATGATAGATGCTTTACAATACACTGAACAAGAATATATCTCTGCCCCATTCCTTTTATAGTGTAGGAAGCAAGCAGATTTCTGCATGTAGATGAAGAGCAAGAAACAGGGAAGTATATGATACAATATTGAGCCATGTGGAAGACAGATGCCATAGCACATCAGTAGTTGAAATGCTACCTTTTTATTTATTTATTTATTTAATATTGGAACAAAAAGAAATTAAAAAAAAAATATATTTTAGTGATAGAGTGAAATAGAGCTGCAGAAATCCAGTGATCTCTTCCTATGTATGAAAATCAGAATGGGAAAAAGAGCACAAAGATCCTATTTGAAAATATAGTGAATTGAAAGTAACAGTATAGCAAATTAGAACTTGGACTTGGCCTCAATACTAAACAAAAGACAATAGGAAAGGTGACTATCAGCTAAGAAATAGTATGGAAAAAGTTGTTCTAAGAAAAGTGAAAAGAGAAAAAGGGATTCTTAACAATCCACTAAGGAAACAGCCAACAAAATGCAGCTCTGATTCACAACAATTCCCTGTGATTCAAGGTACTCTTAACAAATGAGAGTGGTGTGAACCACATGTTAATACAACCAAGTTTTTCAAACTGATGGTTCGTCCTTTCGGGACAAAATTATAGCTGGTGAAATTTGGAATAAATGCGACTTCATTTGTATGTTCTGAATTTCTTATCTATTATTGCATCAAATCTGTATTTAGCCCAAAGTGTTTTACTTTTATTAATATTTAATGTAGGTGCTATTTTTCACTTTGTTGTCTTGCCACTTGTAAGTACCTATAATTCCGGTTTGTTCTCCTGGACAGCATTGATTAAGGTCTAGTCACTGTATGCGCACACTATCTCATCTCTCACCTTGCCAGGCACTCCCATATGAATGAAAAGGATTTTTATTGAAGACGGAGGATTTAACACTGAAGATTGCTTCCTGTGGATTCATTCATGAAGTGGTTTTTCCTATGTAGCTATATATACAGATGTAAAAGAGTCATATTGCTGTGGCACCAGAACACCTCACAGAAATTAAAAGTAAATATACATTGTCCCAGACCAAGGTCTTGGGACTTAATAGGACAAATTTTTTTTGCTTAATTTTCCGTTTCTTACTGTATTTCCTTATTTTTATCTTTCACAGTATCATTATTTTTTAGTTATTTAATTTTATTTTATACTGCAAAATGTATCTGTGATAAATTTTAAATGGAAGAAATGGGTATTGCAAATTGTTTGGAAGATTTTGACTTTTTTTTGTGGACATTTCTGTCTCCAGTCAGATGAGAGTTACAAAGTCTTACCCTTCTTTCTACAGAAGCTCTATGCCCTGCTTACATCTGTGAAGTAGACAATTTCATCATATACTCTTCAAGAAATCACCACTAAGGAGAAAAGACAAGAGAGAGAAATTGTCTAAATTAGGTCTTGTATGTGTATGAGTGAACGTATTGTTTCTGTTTAATGTAAAACTGTTCATGAGTGTTCATACTGGTTACAAAAACCAGATTCAAAGTCATAAAGAGGTAATAGGCGAGATCACAGCCTTCTGTCCCAAAACCAAAGGGAAGAAGTGAGATGAACTTAGAGAGATCAAATTGCTGAGAACGATGACCTTCCATGTCTCAGGTTTATGCTATGGTAGGGTGAGCTCTGATGTGGCTCGTAACTTTTTCTTTAAAGTCAGGTTAGGGAGAGTTAAATGCTGACAGCAGGCAGTGAAAATTGTGCATATTTCTTTTACTAACAGAAAATGTGCTCTATATAGAAGGCATCAGATGCTATCCACAGTTAGATATGAATTACAGGGTCTCTATACTCAGGCAATCAGGGTTGTGAATTGCTACAGATACAAATCTAAAAACCCAGCAACTGTGACTTTATTTCCAGTGAAAACTGTACTTGAGTAGGGCTGATAGTCCTCTAATTATAAAAAAAATAATAAAATATATCTTTTTCTCTGTGGCAAAACACAATTATTGAGAAGAACTCCAGCTAGTAAGATCCCATTCAGATATGTGCATCCATGTTCACTTAAAATTTTCCTTTAATTCAGATCTTGAAAAAAGACATTATTATAACTGATATTTTAAATCTGAAATCCTTGTGTTCAGCCATCTGAATTACTGCATAATATTAATCATTGGAAATAGAGGAACATTCTCATATTGATCTGAGGAGAAAGTTCCTTCAGTTAAAAGGTATTTCCAGCATTTCTTTGGTTTCATACTGTCCTTCTTGTTTACATTTAAAACAATAAAGAGACTAAACTCATTTTTAAAAGACGCTAGTAGAAGTATTTATATAACAACATGGAGACTGTGAACATGGTTAGTCACATTCTGATCTCAGTTACTTATGTGTAATATTGGAGAATTTCAGTGAAGTTGAATTAGACGTAGAATGTGTCTAACAGATTTTTGGTTTTAAATATTGTTTTCAAAGATCAAATAAACAGAAGCTATACTGTTTGAATTTAATGTCTCCTCCCAATGCGTAAAATGAATAAAATCATTGCCATACCTTAGATCTTCAGATCCTATGGCTCACATTTCGTGAATATAATGGAAACTGGAATGTAGTCTGCCTACAAATTCCATCTACTCTGGTTGTCATAATAGGGTATCCTGCATGCTTACCACTGGCCGTGTGATATCCGCTAAAGGCCCATGTACATATTCATGCATATATTTATTGTTAGAGCACCAAAAGTATGACATGCTTTACACCAATGGCTCTAGCAGCAGAAGTATGCTTGAGCCCAAATTAAAAGACAATGCCCCTTGCCCATTTATTTGCCTTTCATCCCTGATACATCCAAGAGCTATCCTGAAGCTCCTGCAGCTCACCACAACAGGTTTTGACTGAGTTCTGATTTCACACTTATATATAGATACATAAAGTGAGACTGTATGTTATCGAATCATAGAATGGTTTGGGTTGGAAGGCATCTGTCGTGGTTTAACCCTAGCCAGCAAATAAGAACCACACAGCTGCTCACTTACTCCCCCTGCCCCGGTGGGATGGGGGAGAGAATTGGAAGAGTAAAAGTGAGAAAACTCATGGGTTGAGATAAGAACAGTTTAATAACTGAAATGAAATAAAGTAAAATAATAGTAATAATAATAACGATAATGATGTACAAAACAAGTATATGCACAATGTGATTGCTCACCACCTGCCGACCAATGCCCAGCCAGTGCCCGAGCAGCAATTGCTGCCCCCGGGCCAGCTCCCCCAGTTTCTATACTGAGCATGATGCCATATGGTATGGAATAGCCCTTTGGCCATTTTGGGTCAACTGTCCTGGCGGTGCCCATTCCCAACTTCTTGCTTGACTGGTGTAAGCATTGCTTAACAACAACTAAAACATCAGTGTGTTACCAACATTATTCTTATGCTAAATCCAAAACACAGCATTATGCCAGCTACTAGGAAGAAAATTAACTCTATCCCAGCCAAAACCAGGACAGGACCTTCAAGATCATCTACTTCCAACCCCCCTGCCATGGGCAGGGACACCTTCCACCAGACCAGGTTGCTCAAAGCCCCATCCAACCTGGCCTTGAAGACTTCCAGGGATGGAACATCCACAGCTTCTCTGGGTACCCTGTTCCAATGCCTCACCACTCTCACAGTGAAGAATTTCTTCCTTATATCTGATCTAAACCTACCCTCTTTCAGTTTAAAGCCATTACTCCTTGTCTTATCATTACATGCCCTTGTAAAAAGTCCCTCTCCAGCTTTCTTGAAGGCTCCCGGTACTGGAAGTGGAGATACTATTTATTGTATACTGAATACATATTTTCATATACATTACCCATTTACAGCTGATTATCTCTCTCCCTGAATGTATACACATATTTTGATGTGTATGTAATAGCTATCACATATTATGTTTCATTCTTCTTTCTGGGAGCTTGCTCAAATGTCAGGACAGTTAAAAGTCTAATTTTGTTGACTAAAAGTAATCTGATAGTTGAAAATATAGTCATTTAAAAATACATTTATTCATAAACTGGTTTGTCTATTGGAGTCTCAAGAATATATCTTTATTTTCATTAAGAAAAATATCTCTCTCTTAAAGGTCAAGTGTTAAATGGGCTATGGCATTGATTTATAGCTAATAGTCACTTCATTGCTGTTATGGGAACTCTGAGGAGAGATTTGGTCTCCAGGCTGTGATAAAATATAGGTTAAGTATGCTATTTATTATTTGTTCCTTTGTGATTATTTGATCATTTGGAATGTTGATTACTTAATCATCCAAATATTAATCAGCAGCCAGCTAAACAATAGCCCTAAATTGGTTTAATAACAATGACCAGGTGGCCACTGAAAGGAAGAATCTGTCCAGTTAAAGAGCTGACTTTAGGTTTTGCTGTCAAATACTCACTGTTAACCTCACCTCCCTACTTGCTGCTGAAAGCTTAGTACCAATCTGGCACTTCACCAAAATCAGCACTCTGAAGTGCTGGAATCAGAACTTTTACGCAGCAAATGCCTGAGTTGTTTCAAAATTCCTAGGGAAAGTCCATGCAGCCCAGGCAATGTTTTGTCATACTATCACAAGATCTTCTGTATGCAAAAATATATGCTTACAGCTCACTGTAAGCTAGCTGATCAATGTGATAATTCAAAGTCATACTGCAAAGGTAGCCAAACTCACTGTTGCTATGTGAGGAAATTCATTATCACACAATTAAGTGTCTGAAAAAATTCCATGTATATCATCTTTATTACCCTTGATGTAACAAATTTCCTGCTTCAAACTGGTGTAGTACCTTTTTGCTTTGTTAGTGAATACTGGGAAAATTATCCTCTTATTGTAGGCTAAACATAACTGGAAACAGAGTTTTGCCCAGCTGGCTCCATAGACTGAAGTTTTAATGTAGTTTAATGATCAGTGAATTGTTGTTGTGGCAATTTTTTTCTCACATTTATTATAAAACAGCACCTGATCTCTGTGTGCCTCAGTTTACTGAATAATAAAGACTTTTTGTAATCATGTTACTGATACAATTTTTTTGTAATGTTATTTTACTGAGTAAATAAACGTCCTGCGCCTACCTAATTATTGTATTGATAAACACATATGAACTAGTGATAACATGTTCTGTGCTTTAGCTGATTGGAGTGTACTATATGTACGAAACTACAATATTTTACTGCATGAACTAGTCAGCCTCAGGAAGATATAAGGACTCTTAAGAAAGGAGCACAGTGGGCAGTCAGGCTGTGATATGCTGCTACTTTATGTTAAACTTTAATATTCCAGATGAAAAATAAAAACAATAGAGGATAGTCTAAAATGACCATATCACAGAGCTACAGAGCTACACATAGCACAGAGCTACAACAAAAAACCTAGTAATGTAGAGATGACATTGCTGGGTGATGCAGCAATCAATCCTAACCTGGAGTAGTTAGATTGTTTTCATCAAATCCAGTCATGTAATTGTTAAAAACAATGCATGGGGAAAGCTTGAATAGCACTTGTTTCTACTCTTCAAGAACAAATTATGTTACTGTTACTCATTTACTGTCATCAGCAACAAAATTTCCTACCAAGTTTTAAAACCTTCATTTATATTTTAAGTACCACAAGGTTGGCTACTGTCATGGGATGTTATGAAAGCAAATAGTATGTCAAAATGCTAACAAAATCAGCCTGACATCCCCGCTCAAGTTATCTGGCAATTACAGTCTATATTAATTTACTTTTCTTAATGTCCTGAATAGAAAATTCCACCATCCAGCATTTCATCAGTGTTTCTTCATGACCACTTTGCTAGGTTTGAGAAAACCTGGAAGAAAACCTGGGAAAACTGCTCCTTCAGGGGCAGGGCAAGTTCATAACAACACACTCATTAAATATATCCATTAAAAAAAAGTATCTTTCTCAACTACTTGTAGAGATAACTTGGCTATTCATCTCCCTAAGTAAACTCTGATACATTTGCTGGCATATCCTAATGAGTGTAAATTAGATGAAAGATAAAACAAGAATTTAAAATGCTAAGAAATGTCTATTAAGTGTTAGGAAATAAAGTTTCAGTATATGGTAATACTGCAGGTAGAACAACTATCCTATGATATTGAAGCAAGCCAGTCATGAAGTGGAAAGGTGCTACCTCAGGGAGCTTCAAAGCAAGGGAGAATATTCTATTTCTCCTAAGGGCTGACATATAAGGTAATATATTATATATGATTATATGTTCTATTACCTGTCCAAAGCTAAAGTTTTACCAAACTAAAGCTACCTTTAGTTTTTCCATTTGGAATGCTGTATTTATGCAGACATCCTATTCAGTTACTCACATTAGTTTTATTATACATATTCCTTCAACTATTTTGTATTTAAGATGTGTTATAGTTCCGGCCATGTGGAAAAGCGCAGGAGACTAGACTGTTAAAAAAACCCCAAACAACTAAACTGAATATAGTTCATAGTAAGTATGATCTATAGGTAAGTACCAATGTATGAAATCTTAAACCCAAAGAAGTCCATAGAAAACCTACACTGAATAGACTATGAACATAATTTCTGCCCAAAATACTGTTAATATTATGCACAGAAGCAAATGTATCCAAATATTATATTTGTCAGAAGTCATGGAAAGCTTTGTACTTATGAACAGTTTTTGAAGTGATCATTTGGCCCTCCACAACGCTCAAATCATTTCTGTAGTTAGCTTGATTTCCATGTAGTTATTAATGATTTGTAAGGATTTGAAAAAGTAGGAAATGAAAAGATCTTGTATTACTGGGAAAAAAAAAAAAAAAAAAAAGTTGCCTTGACAATTTGCTATTTACTTTTTTTAATATTACCATGTTTATATTGACCAATAGGGAAAAATAGCAAAACAAAAAAACACCAGGTCCTGGTTATGATTCTTCTGTGGTCATTCATTTTTCCTCTACAGTATTAAAACAGTAATGGTGATCAATGTGGAAAAGAATTAATGGTGTATATACACAAACAATAATATGGCATGAGTGCATTTACTTTTGGTTTTGATCAGCTTGTGACCACTTGTCCATATTTGGTCTTGGAGAAATTGAGGACTTATCTGCAGCAGTAGGCAACCTCTTGATCTTATGTCAAAAGCAATAGGTTTACCACTTTCATGAAAGCTGTAATCAAGTGATTAAATCTATGTTTGGGTACACAGGACTCACTCAATTTCCTTTTCATTGATTTGTGTACACTCTCAGACAAGTTACTATCTGCACTATATCATTGTGAACTATACCAATTTTCACATGACAGCAAAAAACTCCAACCTAAACCCCCACTCCCCAAAAAACCAAAAAAACCCACCAAACACGTCTTTGAGATTGATAATGGAAAAAGGGACACTGATGTTCATGGGAAGCAGTATGCTTCCCACTATCTCAGCTCATCTTCAATGTACCCAAGGAATACAGATTCATACCTAAGAAAGAATCTATAGTGCAACATTGTGACAAAAGTACAAGAAATATCCTTGTGGCTGCCTGCTGGTACTCAGTTGAATTGAAAATGGAAATAAATGAAAAAACCATACCTAATTAATGAACATCCTGTGCTTTAAAGGAAACTTCCTGAAGGCCTGTCTGTTAAGAGACATGCTGCAGTCAAAGCATTGGGTTGTTCCTGGAACAAACTAATAATTTTAATAGCTGACAGTACTGGACAGAAAAATAGCAAACAGATTTAGTCTTAGTATCCTCTGTATTCTTCAGTATAATGCTGTCTCTTCAGAAATGTTTCAAAGTTATTCAGATTAGTTAATTTCAAGTTTGATACATGCATAGTCCTGTTTTGGCTTAGGAGGATCATTGTTTCCTTTCTAGATCACAGCAGAAGAGTCTTTGGAAAACATGTTTTTTACTTCGGGCAAGCTGGAGATACTAGGTAATTCTGATAGGTATTTTGTGTTTGTATTGGGAAGAAAGAAAATGTCTTTGTGTTTTTCGGTGTGTTTGCATTTTTAGTTTTTTTCTTTCCTCTATGCTTCACCACAGGAATGTCAAGGATGAATCTTAAAATTACCAGTTTTTACTTCTGTTGAGAAATAATTTTTTGAGTCAAAACTTAGCTTATGGACAATAATGCACAAACACAAAACTGATACTTCTGATCAAACTTTAGACACTCTCGTAGAAAAGCTGAACGTTAAGGAAACCTGCAGTTCAAGCCCCTCCTGTTCTTAACTCACTGTGGATTTGAACCAGATTCTCTCACATCAGAAGTAGGTATCTTTATCTCGGCCTTTTCTGAGACATCATTTTCATGCAGTCCTTATTTTCATCTTGGAGTAGAAATAGAAAATATTTTAATAATATTTTCTTTTACTCACATACATAACTTTAATGTGTATGAAAACAATGAAGGTTTTTTCCCTTCAATTTAGACTTCCCAAATTATCCTTATACCCGTCATTCAGTCTCTGTTAGTTAAAACAATCAATTAAACAACAGAATAATCTGGCCCAGGATTTCTTACAATTTGTGTCCATGGTTAACCAATATTCCAAGGTGGCTTTAGAGTGCTGTTGACAACATGGTTTACATCCTCACCTTACGCAAGTCAAATTCAAAGCCAGCATTAAGCCTCTTTGAAGGACAGGTACCACCAATTCTACACCCTATTTTCCACCAATTCTTCATTCATGTTGAACTGTGGATTCTAAGGTGGAGTCTCTCAGGACTAGAAAAGTACCCAGCTTAACTGTGGTCTAATTTCCTTAGAGACTTGTATTAAAAATTAGCAAATATAAAGCATCACTGATACCATACAATATATTGACACAATATCTGTTTATGCATATCAAGTACATCATACATCATTTCCAAATAAAAAACTGTCTGAGGTAACAACTACTGCTTTTGGTTTTTGTAGAAAACTGTGAAAAAAAGTTGGCTGCATTATAATTATAATTAACGACTTCAATTATTAGGAAACAGAAATAAAAGTGCTTATAGTTTTCAAATGTTTCTGCACCACGTTAGCTGACTAAAATGATAATGTCTGATAGCAGACATAGAAAGGCACAGAGACTCATTTGGTATAGCTCTGTTATTATGCAGCAAACGAGAATGTGATATGAATGTACTTTGAGATTAAATGGTGATACGGTCAGTTGCTGGAACATAGGCAGGCAATACATTGATTCCATAGAGGATCATAAAAAAGATCTTTTTCATAAAATGCAGTAGGATCTAAACCAAGATTTTTACTCACCATTATCCTTTTCACATTTAGGAAAGCAAGTGTGTGCTGTAACAGCTCAGGATTCTAAAATGTAACACTCAGTAGTGTGCAGATGGCCTTCTGTCTGCTGCAGACTCTAACATGCCCCTGTAGACAACTCCGAACGGTTCTCCAGCTACAGGCTCATATGTCCCACATGATATATCAGCTCTTCAGGAAACCACGCAGACTTCAGAATCTCCTGGTTCTCTCAGATAAATGATAGCCAGATGTCACTGGCATAAAATAACCAATGGAATGCAATACTAAAGAATTCTGCACTCACATATGTATCTTCAAATCCCAGAAATTTCCCAGCCAGTGGATTTTTTCTAGCAATAATAAAAACAATCATTGGCATTTAGAATAAGTTATTGTTAAAATATGTTTTTCAATATATTTTTATATTTAAATCATATTCAGAAAAATGAATCTGAAGCGGATGCAATATAGGCATATCTGGATACAAATGACACCACAATGATCAATAATAAATCACAGATTTTAAGGACCATTTCTTTGCATATGCTCAATGACAATAATAACCAAAATTATAATTATTAAACTTGTATTCTTTTATTAACATTGTGAAATAAGTCCTTTTCTTTGACCATATATTTAGCAGGTTGGAATAAAAGAAAATAAACAAGATCAATCAGATGAGAGACACAGATGAACACAATACCGAGCTCCAATCTCTTCTTGGCCTACTCAGAGTAAATAATATGGCATGTGAGAAATAGAAAAGGTCTTACTAGCAAAAACGTCTCTTAAGCTGTAAAGCCTTTGATGCTAGAAAGAACTGCAGAGAAATTACACGTGTAAAAAAGAGAAGCGATGAATTAGTAGCAAAACAAAGCCAACTCTCAAGAGAAAAAGTAGCTGAAAGAAGCAGAAGATAATATCTTCATATTCAACTGAAGTGCAGTAGGAAGAAGCCTGCAAAATGGGAGGCCTAGTTCCTGGTTGCCTAGTGTGGGGATCTGACCTAGGAAGCTGTTGATTGATAGAGTGATCAGGTACACAGCTGACGTATTGATTGCACTGGTGTCACACATGCTCTGTGAAAAAAATCTCTGGCCTGACAGATGGCCTGTATTTTTGTCTCTTTTGGTCTTAAGGAATCATATCTAAACTCCTAGCTGAGGACCCTATAAAGCTCTACAATTTTCAGTTTCCAGAGGAAAATATGTGGGTACATTCAACAGAAACAATGGGAGACAAACAAAGTAGTGATGACCCACTGTGCTAAATGACAGAGAGAAGAGATAATTCAACTGCTGCTACCACTCAGTAAAAGCCAGAATACTCCTTTCATGCAGGAGCATTAGAGCATCAGAATGAAATACACTGTGAAGGCATCAAACACTCAGCTGGTATGCAGGGATAAGGTGCCTCATACAGAAATGATTGTGAGCAAGCAATGAAAAGTAGAAAGTGGTAAAGAATCTAGACTAGCATCTGAGGTATCAAAATACAAATAATCAGAAAATACAAATGAAAATAGTAATAAGCTCAGCTGCTACAGATCACTGAACAGAATAAGTTGAAGTTACTGGATTGCTTCACTGCAGAGGCATGTGCGAAACTGAAGTAAACCCTATGAATAATGAACTCACGCCTAAATCCAAAAATGAAAACTGTATAATCAATGTGACAACAATGAGTCAACAGGAATGAAGCTTTCCACACTAGTATGCCAAATATGAGGAGATTCAGAAAAAGAGACCTTTTTTAAACTAAAATAAATTATATAATACTTATATCCCCATCTATTTTTATATTAATTTGTTACTTCCTCTAAAAGCATTCACGAATTGCCGTTCCTTACCTTGGGAGGTGAGAAAAGAATGAGTGAGTGTTGTGAATTTCCACTGTTTTATAAACTGGAATTCAGCAGCACACTGGTCTCCCTCTGAGTTTCTCTGTGATCTTTTGGCAAGTCACTTAATCCTTCAAAACCACAGTAAACCAAGAATAATACAACTTTTATGATCTGTTTGTAGTTCGATGATAACAGATCTGTCATACTTGCACACACTGTCATGAAGGTATTTAGACTTAACTTTCTGAAGAAGAACCAGCATGCAACCACGGGACGTGACACTTATGGCAAAAATAAAAACTTCAAAACTCTCCACAAGTGCCAGTTATGAGGGGAAATATGTTGATATTTGGTAGCATAGAAGGGTAGTCTTGGAACATATTTGCATGTGTTATGCATGTTTAAGAGACATTGGTGTTAAATAGGAAATTATACCTTCTAGTACAGATAAATTTGTAGTTTTGAATATGTATAGAAATCTAGGCTGACTCTGCCTAAACATCCCTTGGGTGAGTAGTTTCCTTAATCCAAACCAGTGGTTTTGGTATTATGTTAAAATGTTCAAGCCCCAAATAAGAAGGTGTTAAGAAACCTAGTGCAGGAGTATCCTGCGAGCTGGGACATATGAAGCTGTTCAATCTCTTGTGAGCTGAGCTCTTGTGGTTCAGGTCAACCTGTGATACACTCTTTTTCAAGAGCTGAAATAACAAAATCTATGGGCAGATCTGTGGGAGTTATTTACACTGGTTTTTGGTGATAGGCATGCCCAGAGGGAGAGGCCAATGCAGTGAAGACCAGCTAACAAAAACAAGTCATAGCACTATATCACATCAACTTAATTCAGACCTTAGTACCAGCAAGACTTAAAATCATGAGTGAAGGAAG
This sequence comes from Scopus umbretta, assembly GCA_013400535.1. NCBI lineage: Eukaryota > Metazoa > Chordata > Aves > Pelecaniformes > Scopidae > Scopus > Scopus umbretta. The sequence goes on from VZTL01005372.1 coordinate 15,875, forward strand.
GCTATTGCAAGAGGAGGAAAGCAACCAGCTGGCTTTGCAATGGCTTCCTGGAGAAGGAGACTATAAATTGATTTAGTTCTGTTGTGGAATTCAGGTGTTCTTCTCTCTTAAGCGTTCTGACTAGAGGTTTTTTCTCCCTGTCCTGGTTTCAGNTTAAAACCATGTTGTTTAACAAACCACTTGGACCCTACCTGAGAGAGGGGAAAACAAGTTCACAGGAAGCCTGATTTTTAATATAATTTCACCAAGTTCAGAGGATTTTGCCAGAGCTCTGAGCCAGGGCTTTTTGTAGTGACCTTTAATTTTAGCCCAGCCCTTCCTGCCACCTATCAAATCAGATGGGAATGAAGGCTTGAAGAAAACAGCAACATACCACTGGCTTAGTTAAAACTGTAGTATCAAAAGCCAAACTATGCATAAAGACAGCTGTATTTGTTTGGTCATGCCCCACCCTGCAGATCCTGATGTGCCTTCACTTCCTCCACACCACCGTAGCACTTGAAATGCATCTGGTGGAAAAGTCCCACTGAAATGGGTGGGGAGGCCCGGCCGACCCTGTGAGTCTTAGGTGTGCTGCTGGATATAGCTAGCAGTCTGAGAAGACTCAGGGCGAGCAAACTTCCTTGAAAGGTGTTCAGACTGACATTGACTTTCCTCTAAAGTATTACAGCTCCATCTATTCAGTGGCTTTTCAATGAGTAAAATAAACAACTCGGAAGCACTAAAAATCAAATTTGCATCCTTTGATAAGCACTAAGAAAAAGAGCTAGAATTTATTGGTGGTCTGGTTAAAAGCCTTCCTTTCTGTCCCTGACACATAGTAGAGAACCAAACTTAAGAAACACTGACTGGGAAAATGACTTCACAAGTAGGAAGATAGCTGTTGGCAACATAAAATATCTTTTCTTGTCTACAGATTCACTGCTTCCATTCTTTTCAAGGGCAGCATAAAAGAAATAGAGAGCACCATCTACTAGAAAAGGAGGAGTCCAGCAAACTGACATACTGCCTGATGTATTTGCCTTCTCACCTCAGGACTGTCTACTACATAATTGACAATAAATTGTTATTACTTCCCACTATGGCAAATCCCTTTGTGGTTTTTATATAGTTTGGACAGACTATGACTGAAGCATAGAGGGAATAAAACCAATACAAGCATAGTGCTTAAGTGCTATCAATAAGAAAAGAATATTAGTGACAATAATGCAAATCCTGAAAAGGATTTTTGTATTTCCCATAAGCTGTACAATAGAAACTTTGTTCATGTGCCACACCTTGGACCAGATAAGTACAAAGAATATAGCTTTCTCTTTCTAATATCACATGTTATTAAAAAAACATATCTGCATCCCACTTGTTTGCAGATGTGTTGCCATTCTAGTATAAGCAAGTTGTGTTAGCTAACGGAAGTAAATAAAAAGAAAATTATATCACCTAAGGCTTTACTTGCTCTATCTTGATTCTTAATTGCCATTCTCCTTTTTCCTCCACTTCTTTTACACTTTACTAACTTTGTGTGTAACTGGATCTTTTAACATATATTCAAGAAAAAATAACCAGTGCAGGAACAAACTAGAGAAACAGAGGGGAACGTAACGAGGCATCTAGACCCATCACAGTTACAGAGATTTCTATTTTTGCCTGGCCTTTCTGTTTCAGTCATTACTATTGTACCCCCCAAAATACCCCCCCCACAAATCTTTGTTTGGAATGATTGACAAAGATCCAACAAACAACTGACACTGCGAAATTTGCTTATAAATAAACCTCTTATAAAAGTACTACGAGACTTTAGGGTCTGAACCTATGTTTCTCCAAATCAGGTCTAATTTTGTCCTGTGAGGTCTTGCGCTGTCTCTGTTGAAGGCTGAATACTGAAAACTATAGTTTGAGTACAAGACACAGAGAAATTCTTATTTGTTCATACCAGTGCTGTCAGTAATTCATCTTTTCATCCTTACCAATACTCTAATGTACCAAGGCAAAATCTTCCCTTTCCATATATTCACAATAAGGTTAAGGACAGAGGCAGTGAGAGAGTGAGAGCTCGGAGACATGAGAATGTTCTCAGAAACACAAGTGTGGAGCAAATTAGAGGTGTGCTCATTAGAGGTGTGCTTGGAGAAAGGAGACTGCACTGAAGGTAGAATCCAACTCAAAGGAGTGTTGACATCTGCAAAAGAACTGGAATAATTTTTCCAAAGCTAGACCTGAAGGTGTCACCATCTTATATAGAATGAAACCTTTCTCATGCCCTGAAAGTCCAGATTCAGGACAATGCAAAGATTGCTTCAAGCCTTTTAGAAATATAAAGGAGAATAACATTCTCCATCTGTAAAGTGTGATTAAAATATTCTGTTATTTACCTTCCACATTACTTACGAATAATTTTTGACTGCAGAGATGTGAAATAATGTTAGGGAAAATCCTGGGATTTTTTCTTTTAATTTTTTCTTTATTTAGGAAAAAGTCTTATTAAAGTCAAGGCATGTGAAAACTCTTTGAAATCGTTTTTATTGTATGAACAGAATTCGTACTATGTTAACATATTTGCTTTCTGTTTTCTACTTGAAATTACCACAGCCCAATGAAAAGTGAATAATACCAACTGAGCTTCAAAAAGAAAAAAGAAAAAGAAAAAAACAAACCTTGGAATACAAACTGTGTTTATGCACCTGTGTTCATTTTATGTCCTCTTGATAAACAGAAAAAACTGATTCAAAACAGAGTGAGCATTTACTCATCTTTCATCAGAAATTTGGAATTTTTCCCATTGGATACCTATAACCACACTACTTGCTAAGATCTATAATGTGTCTTCTTAATTCTTCAGTTAAGAATATAGTTGTTTGTATATTGGAATTCTGACACAATGTTTATTGATTGTTTTTGTTTATTTGCTTATTATTACTTTATTGGAAAGATTCCCTGGAAACAGTTCAACTAATTTAGGAAAAAAATTAATTTTATTTTATCATAATGAGGGGTATATATACATACTGAAATGTTCTCATGGTACAAAAGCCAGTATCTTTTATGGCAATATATTCCTTCTATTCATGTTGCATCTTGTTTTGCATTTGCTTGCCTCATAGTAAGAAGGGAATTTGTTCAGATTTTATTAGTGACAAGAACTTATTTTATGAAATGGATGGTAAGATGTGGGTACTGTGACAACAGTATATTTAGTGATTGACGGTCCTTTCCAGTCCCATTAGCTACACAATAAAATTCCTAGAAATCTCATTACAGAAACATCAGCTTTATTAAATCACAAGGTAAATATTTTTTGGATTAAATGCTGGTATTTTTATCCAGCTGAACAGAACCCTATTTTTCAAATGCTCTCATCATAATCTCTTAAACAACATGTGGCAGAAGATACTATTTGGAATGCAATAAATATTGGCTCAGTAGCTTGTGAAATAATGAGATACAAATAATTTGAAAAAAGAAATGGTAAGAAAAGTCCATGCAATGTTAATAAGAGACAATAAGAATTTGGGGGGAAGTGGAAGGTAAGAGCATGGAGAGGACCAAAGTTACTCTTGGAGGTACTCAGGACTGATATGTCTTCATTTCAGTGGACAGTGAATTGGTTCTAATATACAGTGTCCAGTTATGTCTTTGAATGATATCATAAAGCAAGTTGTTCAGAGACTGCTATTTCTCAATTATATTTGTAATGCAAAAAGAAAGTAGAAATTACAAGCTAATCATTCCTTAGCATTATTGTAATTTTCTTTCATCTTGATGGAAAAGAAGAAAAAGTATTTTCTGATCCAGCAAAAATTGAGCCATGCTCTAGGTGTTTGTTTTTTTCTTTTTAATAAATTGAAATGCATTTCAAAATGCAAGAATAAAAGAATCAAAAATAATCTTTCCAAGAGCTTGAATTTTTTGCTGGTTTTTCTTTTTTCTTTTTCTCAGTTGGAATCATTACTAGAATTCATAAAACAAGGAATTTGAAAGGACTTTAACAGGTCATCTAGCTTCTCTCTGTAAATTTGATGAATTCTACAGGAATATTTGAGTCAATCCAAAATCCATTTCTTTAGTGAAAAATGTTTCTTCTGAAAAAAATCACCAAGTTCTGTCATGGATAAAACCAACATATTTTCCCCAAAAGGTTTGTAGTGTAGGAAGAAACACTAAAAAACTAACAGTATAGGATATGCATTATTAGAGCTGCTAGTTTATAGTCTTTTCATTCTGTAGGCCATCTTCCATCTTCGAGTGATTAAATAAAATCTTAGAGAAAACATACCTGCAAAGAAAAAAGAAATGCAGTGGAATCCTGAAATTGTTTTTGTAAGGGAAAAGTCAAGGTTATGTGGCATCCTGAATAGTAAACTTAATATTTGTCTTCAGCAAACAGCCTCTGTGATATTTATAATGTATCACAAATTCCTGCTCACTATTTCCCTTTTCTCTCAAGTGAGGTAGAGAAGAATTTGCAGTATTTCTGGAACCAAAGGACTTGACAATTCTGAATCCTAGCTTCCTTCCTTCCTTTCTTCCTTCCTTTCTTCCTTCCTTTCTTCCTTCCTTCCTTCCCTCCTTCCCTCCTTCCTTCCTTCCTTCCTTCCTTCCTTCCCTCCTTCCCTCCTTCCTTCCTTCCTTCCTTCCTTCCTTCCTTCCTTCCTTCCTTCCTTCCTTCCTTTTTTATTTTTTTCTTTTCATAATTTTACCTTTCCCTGCTGTGTTTTACTTTTATCCTGATTTGCCACAGAGATGTCACCAAGCTCCTATGCATCAGCTATTCCCTCAGTGTGTAATCACCAGCCCTTCATGTGAAATAGAAATATCGATTTCATGATAGTCTGTAAACAGAATTAAACCACTTTGCAGTTCTGCTTTTAATGTATGCACTTCCCAGTTACTACTACAAGCTTTCATAGATTCATAGCACTCTGTTAGGCTCTGGATGGCTCGTTTTTGAATGCTCATTTTCTAATGAAAACTGTTTATTTGATGTTCCTAATCTAACATTGCCCTTTCCATAAACTGGAATTACTCAATGTGTGTGAATATAAAATTGTGCAGGGCTCCTTCAGATGTCTATGTTGAATGAGCTTGGGCGAATGATAGGAAGGGTCATACAACCTGATACAGGTCAAAAATCTAACTACTGAAATAGTTGTTATAATGGCAGAATAAAATATCAGCATTGCTGTATAAAGCAAAAAACTGTTGAGTGTGAAATACATTAGTAAAGTGTTTGAGTTCTCACAAGAACTTGGCAGAGAAGCTTGTCAAGCCACTCTCCATCATTTATCAGTAATCCTGGTTAACAGGGGAGGTCCCAGATGACTGGAGGCTNCAGGACTAGGGAAGTGATCGTGCCCCTGTACTTGGCACTGGTTAGGCCACACCTGTGTTCAGTTTTGGCCCCCTCATGACAAGAAGGACATTGATTTGCTGGAACATGTCCAGAGAAGGGCAATGAATCTGATGAAGTGTCTGGAGAACAAGTCTTCTGAGGAGCGGCTGAAGGAACTGGGGTTGTTTAGTTTGGAGAAGAGAAGGCTGAGGGGAGACCTTATCGCTCTCTACAACTTCCTGAAAGGTGTTCAAAAAACGTGTAGATGTGGCACTTCGAGACATGGTTTAATAGGCATCGTGGTGTTGGATTGACAGTTGGACTAGATGATCTCAGGTCTTTTCCAAACTTAATGATTTTATAATTCTATGAGGTGGGTGTTGGTCTCTTCTTTCAAGTAACTAGCAATAGGATGAAAGGAAATGGCCTCAAGTTGTGTCAGGGGAGATTTAGATTTGATATTAGGAAAAATTTCTTTACTGAAAGGTTGGTGAAGCATTGGAACAGGTTGCCCAGAGAGGTGGTGGAGTCACCATCCCTGGAAGTGTTCAAAAAACATGTAGATGTGGCACTTTGGGACATGGTTTAGTAAGCATGATGGTGTTGGTTTGATGGTTGGACTAGATGATCTTAGAGGTCTTTTCCAACCATAATGGTTGTATGATTCTAAGAAGAGATGTAGTAAAGGTGTCTATACCCTAAACTTCTGTGCAGACCATTTCTGCATATGTGTTGCTTCCTTTCATGATGGATGATTTTGTGTTCCTGGACAATGTGGTAGTCCCACTGAGTGTTTAACAGCATAGCAAGTCCAATATCAATGTCCTTGTGAAGTAGCAACAGCTGGTGGATAGAAAGCTCATTATGTTTGAAAACCCCAACTTGAAATACAATTGTTTGCATTCCAGATACCAACACTAACTCAAACTTTTGTTTCGAATGGCAATAGGTTTATCAGCCTGAAAATCTAATTCTCACAGAATGACTGTCTGTAGGATAATAGCAAGGATAGGTAAACCTGTACCTATAGATGGAATTTCAAATGGAGAAATTATTCTACCTTGTCATTCTTGATGGTAGAGAGGACAAAGGGATGAATAATACAAAGACTGAACATAAATGCTTATGAAAAAATGTGGAGAGATTCAAAATAATGACTTGGTTTTGTGCCTCTGTGGATATGTTTATGTACACCTACCTTAATATTGTAGCTTTATATAGCCCAGACGTATGTGCTGTAATATCATTTACATCAATCTATATTTATACAAAGCAGGAGCTCTTAATTTGTAAAAAATAGTCATATGAAAAAAAATTCTTTATATATGTATTTAGAGGAATGAATTTCTAAATATTTTTTAATTTTTGTACACCAGGTAGAATTCTCACCCTTATGCTGTTGTAGCATTAAAGTATGTTGTTTAAACTATATGTTTTCTGACATTTCCTCAGTCTGTGCTTATCCCACACCCTTGCACATGATCCATATGTTTAAACCTCACAAAGACCTCATTTTGATTTTGACTGAGATACAATATACTATTTTTTTCTTTTTTTCTTTTTTTTCTTTTCATTTATAAGAATTGTGCTGCCATATTTATATTCCAAAAAGCCACACATGGAGATGACTTCTTAGTCTCAATAATATACAAAATATAAAATAATATACAATAATATACAAAAATATTGATTTCTGCACTAGTGTATATCCATTATAAAAATGATTGCATAGGTGCACACTGAAAAAAAATAGTGTCTTCTTACTATTTTTTTTTTCTTTTTGCTCTTCTTTCTGTCCCAGATTACTATATACAATTATTCCAATTAACACAAACTAATATTTGGATGACTCACATCATGAATCAGAGCCCTGCAGGCACATCTGATGGAACTCAGTTCCCCAAAGTGCCTTTTTGGTAAATAACAACCAGCAGTGTATATGAGAGCAAAAATCTGACAGAAAGTTTTGGTCAATATCAAGTGCCAATTATGAAGAATTTTATTTGAACCAATTATCAGAATTCCAACTTCCACAAGATCCTTCCAACTGCAATTACAAAATTTTTTTAACAGCTTTGTGCCACGTGACATCCTTCTGCTTCCCACACTTAACTGGTTTTGCTGTATCATCTGTAGTAAAAGGAAAGGATAGGGTGCTTAAGAGAAAGTGCCATCTTTTTACCCCTGTGGAAGTTCATCATTAGCTATAGCTCAATTTAAGTATTACAATGTGAAATGGTTCCTTTGGTTTTGGTAGGAACCATATAAGGGTCCTTGTTATCATGTCATCATGAAAAAAATCTCAAAACATTTTATGAAATTTAAATCCATACTGTACTTTCATGTATAGAATTCGTGTATCTTGATAACACTTGATATCAGCTATGATCATCTACTTGGAAAAAAATTTTGGAGGTAACTTTTCCATTTTTTATCAACACATTCTAATAGTCAAACTGTGGCTGAATCATGGAATTTTAAAATTTGTTTCCACAGAAAACTTCTATATTGTATATGTGGAACTGTGGCAATTTTTACATGATGGATGGACTGTATCTCTATATAGATACAGACATATAGATATAGCTATTCTAAAAATGCAGTGATAAGAAACAAAGAGGCAAATCTGCCTTTGTTCACATCTTTCTCAGTGAGGGACTTCACTGAATAAAGTAGAAAATAGATAAGCTTTTAATAGCTTTCTCCTCTCTTCCTTTCTTTGGACTCCCAGAAAATGCTGCCTCTGAAATAAATTTACTTCTTTGACATAATGTTGAATGCAATTATTTTCTCTAGCAGGACAGTTCCTGCTCTGGAATGCAAACAACAAAAATATTACCCAGTTTGACCAGAGACAAAATCAGCCAGATTGTATTAAAAACAGGATCACAGAAATTCTTTTTGCAGTCAGTAAAGAAGTTCCCACTGGCTTTAATAACTATATGCCTAGGGCTTACAATGCAACATGAATATCAGATGGGGGGAACCTTGCAGTTCTTTCTTTTTTTTATACTATAAATTATAATATTTTGTATTCCTTTGCAACTTCTTTCTGTTCCTGTGTTGCATATGAATGGGGTTTTCAAAAGGACTTGGTGTTGGTCTAATGCAGTTTCTGCTGAAGTCTGTGACAGCTTTGTCAGTAACCTCCATGGCAACAGGTAAACTAACAGGAATTTAAGAAATTCCCCCCCATCACTTAAATGTTAGCTTCTTTCTAAAAGGAAGAAAGAATTAGTTGATTGATTAGTTTCCTGTTACGAGTATTTTACTATTAGTTTTACCTAATAAATCAAAGCTCTGCCTGCTAGTTTGGTAGCTTATTTATTTTTATATTTTTTATAACCACTATAGTTTTGGTATTTATGAGAAAAATAAGTTGATGAAAAATATATGGATCAATAAACAATTAACAGTAACCAAGCACCAGCAACATTAGGCTGAATTGCAACTGCTACCTGTATTCAGGAGACTTCTGTCATCTACTCCTTTTCTTCAGAAAACTTTCTGTTGCTTAGACAAGTAAACAGGGCGACACAGTAATTTCATTCATTTTATTCCATTTTCCTAGACTTTTATGCATTCCCATACCAAATAGTCCTAGACTTTTATGCATTACCTTACCAAATAGTCTTGCAGCCCTCAGTACTTCACAATACCCCGTGGTAGAACTCAATGTTTTATATGCTAACACTCCTTTCAAATGAAGCAAGAATGATATAAACAAATGCTTAACTTGCAGCAAAGCTCACGTGTTAGTTAGGGAGTAATGTGAACTGCTGAAGAATCTGGCTTCAGAACAAATTAGTGGGTTTTTGTTGTTTTGTAGTACTGCCAGAAAGCACTTTGCCAAAGAGTCAAATAGGGGAAATAATGCCAGTTAGTAATTCTGCAGAGTACCTTCTTTCCAGCTCCATTCATTTTATTGTAACGCACAGAAGCCAATAAGAATTGGAGAAAACAGTGCAACTATTTGTTCTCTTGCAGTTTTTTTTTTACACATAAAAATGCAATGAAACCGTCATGATATAAGCTCCTACCACACCTGAGTGACAATGTGGTACTCTTACAGTACTTGAATGACTCATTCACTGTTTCTGATCTGGGAAATCAGGAGAAAGGGAGAAGGGGAAGGAGTGACAGAAAACACCTTCATATTTCAGATATGCTCTGAAGAGAAGCTCTGGAATTGAGTGAACTTGCGCTTGCTAAATTTGCCTTTCTAATGCTTATTTCTTTGGATGTATACCAGAAAGAAAAAAGGCCTTTCTCTTCTTTTTAACTGTGTTGTAGATAAGAAAAAAAGCTGGCTGATTTTGACTTTATTTTACATAGGAAGCAGAAGCAGACAGTTGCCTGGGTCAAACACCTCTAATTTTTACAGTTAAAGCCTCTTTGGGAATATTCAGCATGGTCAGAGGTTTGGTTTTTTTTATTTTATTAAAGCATCATCCTGATTTTGCTGGCACTTACTCCTCCACCATTAATGAAAAGTTTATTAATAATACAATCTAAAAGTCTAGAGCTTTTAAAAAAAAATATATACAGTAGCCATGTGAAGTATATACCACCTACTGTTGGTTCAAAGCTTAGAGTGCTTTATAATGGCTCAAGTGCTACCTAAGTATACACAGTAGGAAGCAAGCTGTCCCACACTTTCTCCTTTCTGTTACTAATCACTGAGAAGTAACACCTGCTGCAGGTAAAACAACGGGTTTTTATTAGTTGGGTATTCAGCAGGTCTATTGCTTCATATGATCATATGACACATAATCATTCACCTCCATCCAACAGTATATTTATATACTTTTAAATTCAATTCTGTATACAGAAAAAATAATAAGTACTATTCCAAAATCCAGGTTCTACAAGACTCTGAGTCATCTCCTTGAATCTCTTAGTAAGTTGAGTGATTTAATTAAAATTTAGGGTACTCAACATCTGTCAATTCTAAACATCCATACATTTCTAGTTTCTCACTGCTGATTTGGGCAGACCTGGGATATAATTCCATTCTAGGTAGCTTTGGGCCATATTCAGTTTACCATTCAAAGAATGGTAAAAATGAAATGAAAGGTGAGAATGTGTGAAGCCACATTCTGAAACCATTTCTTCAGGAGTAGTCCAATATATCAGCAAGAGACAGTGTGATTTTATCTATGTAAACTCTCTGAGAAGGTACAAGATGCTGCCAAAATGTTGAGGACCATTTCTCTCTTGCCATCTGCATGTCCAGCAGCATCTTTCCCCACAAAGTTGTGCACACTAGTACTGACTTTTAGGCACATATTTGAATCTCTGTGTGGCTTTGTTATAATATTTAGATATTGAAATATTCAGCTACATTTTCTATGACTTTTTTTTTTACTAAGATAAGTCATGCTTTCTACTTATAATTACATCTCAAAACATGTCTCAGTGAATTCATGATGGAAAGAGAAAGTAAAAATACTCTAAAAGATTGAATTAATTTTCATTGCTAATGAATGCATTGGAATTTGAAAGTGATTATTCCATAGAGATAAATATAAAAATAAATATCTGAAGAGAGGCTGCAATAACCAAATAATTGATTAATCAATTAATCGTTCTGCATACATTTAATTAATCAAATAGAAGCATGATAGAACAAAACTGACACTTTATATAAATGGAGTTGGAATTTTAGTCATTAAAAAATAGCCACCTATTCTTTTGATAGACAAGCTCTTTGCTATAAATACAAACATGCTCTTTTTCTCTGTTTTGATAAATCAACAGCACAATTCAGGTATAAATACTTGCCTCCGGTTAGATAGAGATGACTTTACCTGATTTTCGACTTATACTTTTTACAACTTGTTTTTATGAAATATGTGAGCTTTGGCATATAATATTACCACATAATAATCAATGATAACTTGCAAAGAACCTGCTTTAAAATATTAGACTGACTAAATTGCTTTCTACTAATGAATTTACAGGTAGATACATGTTCCAAGAAGGGCACTGAATCAGCTTCCTTTGGCTCATAAGTATTATCCAGATACATACCTAGAAGACTTGTCTGGTTTCTTTTTCTTCCTTGTTTTTCCTTGCTTTGTATTACCTTGCCTCATCATGCCTTTTATGAACTTAACTCCTGATTCCTTACTAGCATTATAATATCTTATCTCTTCATAAATAGCTCGGAATTTCCTACTTACAAGTAAGACACTTGCAATATTCCATGTGCCCACCAGTACTCCATGAACTTAAAAGAAATTTCTACCTTTTCAAGTTGCACAGTCTCATATATTGGAACTAGTTACAGTGGAAATATTATTGAACTGCTTAACAGCTCTGCAAAATGAACTTAATGACTTCTGTCTCTATTCCTTGGTCCCTGTCTGTACCTTAGATACAGCAATACACAGCTATACCTCACGGGATCAAAACCACCTTCTATCGAAGTCAGAAGCCAGACTGAGCTCAAGTGCTTTTATGATGTGTCAAGGCTAGAGGATTATTGCAATAATTTGACCACTTTCTTGTTCCTGAAAGCGCTCCTTCAGGCAAGACTTCATTCCCTTATCTGTTTGAAAGTGGCTTTCTGGAATTCTGCCCTTAAACTAAATCTGGGTACAGCACACTCATGGTTGCTTAGCATGCAATTTCAGACGCCAGATTCATTTTCTTCCCTTTGAAAGGAGTTCAATATATATACTTTTACCAGTGCAGTACATGGGAATGAGCAAACTTCTTAAAATACATGAAATTAAGCACTAGACAAAAACCCAAAGAAATCAACAAATAAACAAAAAAAACCCCACCACTGTAAAGCATGTGAGGATGCAAGGCAAGGCCAGACTCCCTTGTCACCAAAGTAGAGCCGCAGGAAACAGACAGTGGGGAAAGTGGTCCAAGGGAGAGCCCTGGGAGACCAAGCTGCTATTGCAGGGGAAGCCACATAAATTGGGGTGGCAATCACCTGTGGCTGCTGCTCACACACTCAAAACTTCCCTGAGCAGCAGTGATCAGTTTTGAGGACTCTGCTTAAGCACATGTCATAGCAGTGACAGAGATATTTTCTGATCCCTCGCCATCTGCCTCTTGGGCAAATCTCCCTTTTGCCTGCTTAGCTGCTTGCAGGGCCTAGGCTGGTCTCCATACTTGCTAAACAGTATGGGTTTGTTTTTTTTTTTTCCCCTTATTAGCAAAACTATTCCTTTATAAATCTCCACTCTTTCTCAGTGAGGCAGTTCTATATATTGCATTGGTGTGAACTGTAAATCCTAGATATGAAAATTTCTATTTTTTCTAACCTGTTTTATACAGTTAGACGTTATTTGAATCTTTGCCAGTCAGATTCATTACGCTGAAAATACTTTTTATTACTCGTCTTGTCTCCAAGGAAGATCATACTTTCTTCTGCCACCACTATTTCCCCCCCTTCTGCTGTTCGTTCCCTCTCTCTAATTCAGTTATCTTATACACAAAAGCCTTTTTTGTGGTAGAGAAATATTGCCATTAGCAGAGTCCCACAAGCTGTTGCACTGACATTTGTATTTTTTCAGATCCATACTGAGAAAATATGTTAAGATTTTGAATTATTTACTGAAGTGACTGGTCTTACAAGGATCATCCTAAAGCCTGGTTTATTTCCTGTTGTTTTGACAGCAGCTAGGTCATACAAAAACTTTTGAGCTTTAAGAGAAGTCAATGGGAATCAATACTAGTGTATAAGTATATAGTATAGGACAGCCTCTAAATTGAAATAATAAAACTTAGGGAAGGGTACAGACAAGGCAGTCCATTCATAAGGAATCACAGAGGTAGTTACTGAGCTCAGGATGGGTTCCACTGGGCAGCTTCATACACGTTCGTGTAATCTCTATATTGTTACGTTATATTTTTATTAAATCCAAGATAACAAAAGGAATTCTAAGTAAAAGAACATGCCTACACAGTGGAGCAGACCTTCTAGAAAGAAATAGACCTTTTAAGAATAATGAAAAAAGTTTAAAATTATTGTTCACACATACAATCTCCCTTTTTCACAAATATTTTCTCAGGGCTACAGAATACATAACACTCAGATAATTCTATCAAATCACAGATAATTTTCAAAGATACGTCCTTTAATTTAGTTTCGCTTATTTGTGAGGTCCATAGCTGGCATTGTTGTTTGGGGATTTTGGGGGACTTTTTTCAGATTTTAAAATCTACAAATGGGTTTATTTCAGAGAAAAACAATTTATTTGAGAGAGTTACCCTTTTTTTTTCCTGGAAATGTTTTAATTTAAACATGAAAGTAGCATGAAGCATGGAATTCTGTTTCATTATCAATTTGAAATGAAATTAGAACATGCTGAGCATTTTAAATTATGTAAGCAATACACCCATTGCCTCCCTTTTCCTAATGAGTAATTATCTTAATTTTCTTTAGTATTTTAAAAAAATCACATTTATTCTCCCTTATTAATCACTTTAACCTTCTGCATAATCCCACAGTAAAAGCACAATTCACAATTTGTGACATTCGCAAGCTCTCTCCATGGAAACTAGAAAAACATTGGAAAATTCAAATTTATATCCAACCTCTTCAAAATCTCCCTTATGTTGTTTCTTCTTTCTTCCCTCCTGTTTTATAGACTACATTTTTTTCCCTTTTCCTGCCTTCAAGTTTCTCCTAGGCTGTCCCATTTACTTTTTTCTTTCTCTACTTTTCTTACATCACAGCCAG